>JAJPUD010008321.1:0-32177 GCA_023553655.1 Myrmecobius fasciatus
AAAAAAAAAAGATCCTTGCTCTCAGAAAGCTCATATTCTAATGGTGTAGACAACATGCAAACAATCATGTACATATAAGATATATACAGTTTAAACAGGAGGTAATCTGAGAGCGAAGGCACTAACTTAGAAGGCCTTCAAGGGGGTGGGATAGGGACTCTTGAGGAAGGTCCGATTTGAGCTAAATTATAGGTAATTGAGCTAAAGAAATGTTTATGCAGAAAATAAAAGTAGACTAACCTCTAAAAGATATATGACTGATAATGTTCAATTATTTGCAGCCAGATTCACTATTTGTGATATTCTTAATGACCCCTTGAATATTATTCCTAATTGCATTTAAGAAATAGCAAATTCTATCCATCTATTTACTTCATCTAGTTTTCTTTTGTATAATTGGAGATTCTTCTTTTGCTTATAAAGCAAATTTAATTCCATAGTAAAGAAGTGTGTAATGGTGTTATAAAAACTAAACATTAAGAACTCTAGTATGCTTTCATTCATCCATCAGCTGTACTAGGAAAGTCAGTTTAATGGAAAAACATATACAAAATTAATAGATACTCATGTCTCGTGCAATGACATATTCAAAACAAATGAAATGAGTACCTTTCAATACTTGGAATTTTCTTAGCAAATCCCATATTTATTTGTCATTTAAGATTTTGGGTTTTTAAAATTTATAGTCAGGCCTCCAGAAAGTAACCAAAAGGCGTGCTTATAAGTGTGTACTTGTAGAAAATCTGTGTTTCTAAAAGGTTAAAATGTTAGCTTAAACCAATACAAATGAGGAAATTCAAAGTGAAAACTGAAACTTTCTCCTTTAATCACCACTGAGCTAAGGTATTAACAGCAATGCTGTTGATATGATTTTCTAATAAGGGCCTCAGAATGAAGAATGAATGACTCTAATATAGTAAATGCAATAGTACACAGCACAAAAAGACATAAATGTAAAAGAGACTTTCACCATTGATTCTTATATTCCTTCTTTTATCTTGGTTTAGGCTAATGATTGCAGGATTACATTAATTCAGAACTGGGTTAAAAGAAAAGGGGTAAAAATTCAAACTCCACATTCCCCACGGTCTCTAAATCTATATGTCAAATGATATTTTATCATTTGTTAAAATGTATTAGGTATATTTGGATTTTTTTTAAATGGGGATGATGGTATTGCCTCTTATTTCTTTTTCTTTTGCAGAATTGATTGTATAGCAAGAAATTGCTTACATTTCAGCACATTAAGTTTAAAAAGTAAAATCATCACTTATCACATCATAATGTTACCTCTCAAAATATACATAAACAAAAAGTAAACTTAAATAGGGTTTTGTGTGTTTCTGAGAAAGAAGAAACTTGTATTTAAGATAAAGCCTAAATAAGATAAGATTTACTTCAAGTAATTCCCAATATAGATTTACATTACTTTCTGAGATTGCAACATTAACAATTAGGGCTCTCTCTTCTTGTGTGTCTGTCTCTCTCCTTCCTTCTTTTCTTTCTTTCTTTTTTTTTCTTCCTATAATCAGTTTCTCAGCGTTCCTTTAGGATTGGCAGGAACCAGAAGCCTGACACTTTCCACAGATCGGACATGCAGTCACATTTTGTTGTAGTGTAAACACACTGTAACCATGCTCTTTTCCACTCAACAATCTTACTTTTCCAAAGCAAAAATGACCAATTCACTTTTTTATCACATATCCTACAATAGTTTTTAGAAGAATCTAACTCCGGAGCAGAAAGGCTCTTAAGCAGTGGGAGGAAAGCTGTAGTGAGAGGCTAGCAGTCCGTTTCCTTCCCTCCCCCCCCACCTCCTGTGCAAAGCAAGATGTTTCAATAAGTAGTTGAATGGGGAGCTCTGCTCTTTCCCCAAGCCTATTGGTACTTCTTGTGAAGAAGAAAACTGGGAGAGGTGGGAGTGCCTGGGAAGGCAGGCGGCCCCTACAGCAAGATCCTGGAGCTGCCTGTCCTGCCCCTTCAGTCAGTTTTCCAGAAGACCTGGGCTCTTGTGACTGTGTCTGCAAAGCTCTTCTGAAGCCTGTGAATGAACCCTCCTCCTCTCCTTCCTCCTCCTCCTCCTTCTACTCCAGTTGAGTCTCCTCCTCAGCGCTGACGGTACAATGATATAATAATGATGGGTGTCACAGCCCGCATTTGAACTTGCAGGCGAAGCTGCCTGGGAGCCTCTTCGAGGAGGAACTCCTCTCGGGCGCAGACGCTCAGAATCAGGTGCTCTCCAGCAGGCTCTGGGAGCAAGGAACCCTCCAGGATTCAGCATCTCCTGCAAGGCTTCTTTGAGAATTAATCAAAGGATTTACTGCTTCGTGTGACCACGAGCAACTCTGGAATAACCTCAGCACTACACTGGGATTTTTTTTCTTTCCTTTCCCCCCTTTTTTTGCCCCCCAAACTCTGCAGTCAGCCACCTTTAAGGTAATTATGTCTCTTTTGTTCTCTCTCTCTCTCCCCCTTCTTTTAAGAAAATTGGCTGCTAGGAATCACTTGCGGGTTTTAAAAAAGAAAAAAATAAGGAGGACATAGCTATTTGTGACAGTCTTTCTCCCAAAACAAATGAAAGTAGCGGCTTTTTGATTAAGTTAGGGGAAAGCACAATTTTTCTTAAATAGATTGCAGGTAACTTTTAAAAGTGAATTTTGTAAGAGAAATACAATGGTTAGGAATACAGATGGAACTGTGGTGCTGAAAAGAGCGGGACAAAGAAAACGGGGTGGGAAGAGAAAGATTGAAAGAATTGGGGGAGAGGGGGTGTGAAAGAACTCTCAAAGAAATTGGATTTTGAATCTCTAAGAAGGTGTGATTATACTGTAATTTAAAAAAAAAAACCAAAAAACAAACAAACAACAACAAAAAAACCCCTCAAAACCTGTTTCAGTACATAGTCTTTTGGGGAAAGCAGACACCCAGCTGTTGCTATGAAAAGTGGATGAAATCTTTCAGAGTGAGTGCTGGCCACCGGGTCTTTTTGCTCCAGGTTTGTGGTTAGTTTCTTGCGTTCCTGGAAAGCCACTCTCTGGGTAGCCCTTGGAAGAGAGATTGGGAAGTGACCTGGAGCCTGCATCCTTCCTTTCTTGATGCAACAGTCGCAGGACACTAAGAGCAGGCGATCCCCTTGCAGCCACCTGGGGTGTTAGGGGGAGGTGAGCGTAGAGATCAAGGGGTCACTGGAGAAAAACTCCTTTCCTTATTGCCTAGGGCGGAGTAGGGGTGAAAGCTTTACACCCCCCCCCCCCCGCGCCGCTATGTTCTTTTGTCCTAAGGGAATACTAAGGGAACATGGAGAAAAGACCTCGGTATTGGGGTGGATTTATGTCCTATAGAGACCGGGAAGACGGCGGGAAAAAGCTCTAGTTTGAACCGATCAACTAAGATTGTGAACTATCATTTCTTTCCAGGGAAAGCTGATTCGTGGGGTAGGGTGGTGGTGGTGGTGGTGGTGGCGGCGGTGGTTGTAGCAGTTGTAGTTGAATTTCCCTGGCATTTCCTGAAAAGAGTGAGGGGCGCGTTGCCCCTCGGCGTATCCTCCGCACCCACTGGGAGTCTAACTCAATGTGAGCTCCCTAGACAAAGGTGGACCGGAAATCCAAAGTCTGCATCTTAACGAGAACTTTGGGATCGGTCCCCATCTCCTGTAAAGCATCCCTCTGCCTTCTTTTCTTTCTTTGGTCCCTCCCACTTCTTTGCACTGAAGTTGAGCAACTTTTCTTACTGGGTCAAAGAGTCCACAGAGAGAGAAAGAGAGAATGAGTCGGGAGCTCCGGGTGGAGGGGCAGGCTCTAACTAGGAGTTTCCCCTTGTTCTGCTTCAGAAAACCATGTAATGAGGAAATCAAAAGCTTAGCTCGGGTGCTCTTACATAGGGGAATCTGGACTCGCTCTCTATCAGAGGGTGTGGAATAGTCCGTCACTCTGAAAAGCAAAGGCGAGAGAGCAAGAGAAAAATACGTGTCATAGCTGAAACTATTTGCTTTCGGATTCAGCTGTTAAGCGCACACCCGGACTCTGGAGACCGGAGGGAAGGAGATGTCCTTGGGACCCTGGGAGCTACTAGAGAGGGAAAAACCAAGACTGAGCCCAGAATACCAGAACCCTCCAGCTTACAATGCACGCAACCAACCCCCACAAACACCTAAATATACACACACTCTCCTCCCTCTCCTCTTTGTCTTTCCTTTTCTTCCTTCTGCCACTCTTCCTCCTCTATCTGTCGCTGCCTAGGGCTCTTTGGCCATTGCCTCTCCTTTCCCCATCCCCCCACGGCTGACAAATGAATGGGCTGTGTGAAATCCCTGCCTTCCTCCTAGGGTTGGAGGGAGGAGGCGGGGCGCAACGGCAGATCTGCCCCTCCTCTACGCTATCGCCTTTAGCAAACCTAGATGTCTAGGAATCATCTCCCACTTTGTAGCGAGTTGCGGCGCCCCCTGATGGAAAAATCAAGCTATGCTGGCCACATTTCCATTGATTAAACCTCAGGGAGGGAGCCGCCCTCCAAACCATTCATTAATAAAGCAAGAGTTTGGTCTCCGGTTTTTTATTCCTCTAGCTAGGCTGGAGGATAGAAGAAGGAACTACTCAGGGGATTGTATAGTTTAGAGGAAAAGGATCTTGTCAATTTTTTCTTGAAGGTCTATTATTATTATTATTATTTGAGAAGCATCTTTCTCCTTAGAAAATCTTCAAGATTGGGCTGTCACAAGCATGATTGGCTCAGTTAACCGCAACTTTAAAAAATGTCTGTGGTCCTTTTTCTGATACTCATTTGACAAAACTAAAACCACTACGTGATGGGAAAAGGGGAGAAGAAAAGGGGACAGAGAAGGAGGAGGGGAAAGAAGGGAGAGCGAAATAGAGATAGAAAGACAAGAGAGACAGAGACAGACACAGAGACAAAGACAGCGAGAGAGAAAAAGAGAGATTGAGAAGAGGAGGTGAAAGAGAGAATGAGGAGAAGAGGTGGAGGAGGATGAGGAAAAGGAGGAGGAAGGAAAAGAAGAAAAAGAGGAGGAAGAGATGGAAAAGGAGGAAAAGAAGGAGGAGAGGGAAGAGGAAGAAGAGGAGGAGGAGGAAACAAATGAAAGACGTTGGACTAGGAGGAGGAAAGCGAGGAAGCTTGTATCTTGTACCTTTCGGGACAAGGACAAGGTGTTTGCTAAATGCCGGAACACTAAACAGTTTGGTATTGGGTCTGTGTCTTATTTTTAGAGTTTCTCTAATTCCATCTGCTTTCACAAACGGGTCTAGAGCAGAGAGCTCCACAACGGGTGGGGGAGAAGGTAACTGATCTTCATTAGGAGGTGGCCCCACTCCAAGGACAAAGGCAGGCAGATATTACTGAGAGTGCTGGCTGGCTCACTCCCCACCCAGCCGCCCCGCCGGCCGGGCACGCTCTTACCCAAGCCCAGAAAAGGGAACCGGCTTGGTCCCTCTCCCATCTTTGGCCTTTACCCACCGCCACGTGGACTGAGTCTATCATATCCAGAGATGTGCCAGGGATTTAGGGGAGTTTCTCTTTTTAAGTTTCATGTTGCTTTCTGAACATGTGTTATAAAGCTGGATCGGGAGAAAGTTGGACCGTTTGTCTGGAGGTTTGGAGAAATGTTGAAGCTGTCAGTCGCAGCCAGCCCCACCGAACTGCTAACCCAGATCATAACTCTCTCCTTCTCTTCCTCCATCTCCTGCTCCTCTGCAGACATATGTTTTCTATGGAACTCTAGAATGCTGCAGACCAATGAACGTATTTCGAAGGAGGGTTGAGGGGTGGAAGGAGGCAAGGAGACCCCAAGAGTGGGTGTGAATCAAGCACAAACAGCAGACAGGTGTGACATGTTCACTCACTTGCCTTGCATCCAGATGTTGTTAAAAGACACTACATTAAAGGGGTATTTGCTGATGGTTCTTTTATTTTTTTTTCTTTTTTGAGTATGAGTCCTCTAACAGAAGTAGGAAGACATTTTAAAATACAATATTTTTGGGGAGGTGAATAAATGACTATAAGTATGAGTTCTACTATAAATGGACACAGAAATTCATATACAGGTTTTATAGAAATGCTAATAATGATTACTGGCCTTGAAGAAAGTATAGTCAAATGAAGTTTATTCTGTGTACCATTTAGAGATTTTAAGGACATCTCTAAGAAAATTCTGACAAAACTTCATCAATTGGCAGAATTTTCTTTAGTCAATGGACCTCTGAGTTACGATCCTTGCCCATATATTTAGTAGTTGTGTGACTATGGGTAACCTACTTAATCTTCCTGATCCTGAATTGTAAAATATGTATAATGAATACTCACCAACTATACTTTAAAGGGTTGCTGGGAGGAGAGATAGATGACACAGTAGATACAGTTCCTGGTGTGGAGTTAGGAATAATTGATTTCAAATTGGGTCCCAGTTACTAGCTGTATGATGCTGGGCAAGTCACTTAGCCCTGTTTGCCTCAGTTTCCTCATCTGTAAAATGAGCTGGAGAAGGAAATAACAAACTGCTTTAGTATCTTTGCCAAGAAAACCCCAAATGAGCTTACAAAGAGTCAGACACAACTGAACAATGAAAAGCAAGAAAGGCACTTTTCAAAATCTTAAAGTGTGATATAAATGCGAATTATTCATCTTGAAGCAGTGAAAGAGCATAGAATCTGAAATTAGAAGATGGGTTTAGCAGCCTAGCTCTGCCTTAGTTCTGACATTAGCTATACTGTATGACAACCTTTCTGGACCTCAATTAGCCTTACTATTTTTTTTTAAACCATTAAATTGAGGTTGGATTAGATGATCTTTAAGAGCACTTCCAACTTTAATTCCCATGATTCTTAAGCAGTCACATGAAAGATTTTGAGTTCAACTATCCAAGTTACTCTTTGGCAACTGTCAGTAAAGTCTGTTATAGAAATAATGATTTAAATTTGTTCTAATACAGGAATCTATAGACTTACAATATAATCACAAGGGTGCACCTAATGCAAATGCTTTTCCAAGCTAAATACTACTCCTAGATGTAGGAGTATAGCAACAGTAATGAATAAGGCCTTAAAGATTCAACTTTTATAAGGCCTTAAAGATTCAACTTTTATTTCTTTGCTTGGGGTTCAGTTCCCTTGGAAAAGAAGAAAGAAATATTTTACAATATTTTATACTTCTCAATGAAAATTTCCCCTAGCCCAACAGATGAATACTAATGGACTTCACAGGGCTAAATTACTTCCCCTAGCAGGATATTCTAAATCTGAAGCAGGTACAATGAATGACAACTCACATTTTTATAGCACAATGACAATAATTACTTATTTACATAATGCAATAACAGCGCAAAGCACTTTCCCCACAACACATTTAAGAGGCAAGTAACACAATACTATCTTACCCATTTAACAGATGAAGAATTAATGGGGGTTCTATGATCTAGAAGAATTTTTGTATAGTTAAAGTTTATTTTTCCAACTATCTTAAAAAAATCTTTTAAAATAGTTGATAAGAATTTCTGATTTGTTAAAGTTTAAAAGATTAGTACTAGTTCTATAGGCATTTACAGATTTAAGCTAGTCCTGAGATGATAGACTCGTGAGTTGTACTCATAAACAGAAATAAACACTAATTGATATGAAAGTGTACCTCTCTCATGCTGCTAATTATTAAAATTGTATCTTCCTTCCCTTCCCACATGATTTTACTTAATCCTTCATGGTTAATGATTGTACACTAATTGATTACTAGTGACATACAGAAAACACAAGGTCAACATACTCCCTCTCCCATAATCATTTAACCCAAGGAAACTTTCAGAGATAGAGTTAAATCAATCGTTTTCTGTTTTACACAGGACATATCTCTAGAAATTGTATTTAAAGTGGAATATTTTCCTGTTTCAGGGCATAGTTTCACAGACACCCAATTCTTTTGAAAAAAAATAATGAATGAAGGCCTGTAGGAGGCCATTACTTCACCACCCACCTAGAGGAAATGGTTAAGACTGACAAATGTGTATTGTTAGGGCTTACTAGCTCTGATTGGAGAAAACATGCTGATTGTTGCATCGGACTGTACCACACCAGAAAATACAAGGCCTGCACTCTTTCTCTGGTTTGGAAGCAGAACAAGGGGAAGTAGAGATAAATGTCTTGGCCAGATTCCACTTTGGGTAGTACATTCTGCCAGTTTCCTCTTGGAGCCTGGACTGGATAAATTATTTTTTCATTTTTAAGTCCAGTTTTTTCTAGACACTGCTAAGCTGTTATCACCAAATGTGCCAGAAGAGACTGCAGTTCACGGTAGATAGAAATGATTTCTGTTTAGTATGTTGGTCAATTTTTAAAAAAATACCTTCTAGTATATGTAAAAATAAATGAATATTAAAAAGTTTATTTTATTTATAATATTTATAAAAGCATGGACAGTATGAGATGTAATTAGTACTCACCCTTATTTGTAAACAGCATAAGAATCAAATACTTATGCAGTTTTAATTAATTAAATTAACTAATTAATTGATAAGAATTAAATACTTAATGAGCATTTTAAAATATTTTATGACTATTCAATCATAAAAATTCACCATCTTAGTAAATTCTGAGAGAGTATTATTGAAAAGATACCTTTCCTAAAAATTCTATAAAGATTAGACAGATTGGTCTTAAAAATGTATGCATTTGAAAGACGGGGAAAATGGAATTTTAAAATCATTTCCCCCCACCCCAGAATTCTGTCATTAGGATCTAAATTTATATTCTAGTGGAAAGTAAGACCTTTGAAGATAGAACTCTCTCTCTCCCTCTCCTTGTATCCTTAGCCCCTAGGACAGAATTAACAGGTGCTTAATAAATGCTGATTAATTAATTGATTGACTGATATTACATATTAGGAGTATCCTTAGAATAAACAGAGCCAAGATGATGTTTTGCTCTTGGTCATCTCTTGGTATCTAAGGAAAGTAATAATATTTTATATATATTCTTGCATTTTCATAACCCTTTGAAGATGGACAAGTCTGAGAAAAAAATGACAGATCCCCTTTTGACCCCATGAGTACACTCCTGGGTTGGAGATATCCCACTGTGAGTTATTTTTCTCAGGAAGTGGTTTCATGGTCACATCATAAAACTCTCTTTCCTCCAGGGAGAAGACACTTCATTGTAGTCTGAGATTTATCATTTTCATTTTATAGCTAAAGAATGTCAGGTGACAGTTTGTATTCCAGAGTGACTAATCATTCCTCACATCTATAAAGTGCCCAATAGTTCTGTGAGGTCAATCTTACCAGTATTATTTTCCCCTTTTTATTAATGAGGAAAATGAGATTTTGAGAATCCAGGTGACTTGCCCACAGTCAAGAAACTAGTGTCAGAATTTTAATTTGAAGGGAGTCCTGACTTAATGCTCATTATTAAGTCCCATGTTTTAGTAAGTTAGAAAAAAAAAACTTTTTTTTCTCTGATTTTAATTTATTACATGCATATCTAGGACTTCTGAGGGAAGGGAAAGTAGCTTGATGAAGTCCTGGACCATTTTTCTTTAGAGAACCCATGCAGATATTGGTTACACTCTTATGAAAAGGCATTTATACATTCAAGGCTGTTCACCATAGCCTTTGAAACTTTCATTCAAACATTCCCAATTTTACTTACCATACAATGAAACTTACAGGTTATGAAAGCAGAATTTTCTGGGATAAAAATGGATATATTTATAATATATAATATATATTGAAGAGAATATCTGCATTGATCAGATACCAGAGCCACCAGAATATTTATTAAAAAAAATAATAAAAATGTCCTTTGTGTCTTTCCTTTCTCTTCTGCCTCTTAAATAACACCCTAGGCAGCTGCCCACCTTGACCTGGATCTAGTTATAAGAATCCTGTGTAATCCTTAGAAGCATAAATTTTTCTTTTAACATTCTCCTGTGAATATAGATTCCAGATTCTGTTGATATCTGTATAATTTCCAAGCCATTATAGAAGACCAGGCAAAGGCTGACTTGGAAATTTTTCTTCCCTTCACCTTCTACTTAGCAGTTGGCTTAAAACAAAACCCAATTCCTATCTACCAAGTTCTTTCCATAAATTCCAGATTATGAGCAAGAGTACAAGGATTAGGGAAGGGGAGATAATAAGAAAAAGAGATTTTAGAAGGTTCTTGACACCAAAATTCAGAGAAGAGGCAGTAGAAAGGGGAAACAAATGTCTCCAAAACTGGGTTCACATAGTCCCAAGGAGCACTGGGTCAGTAATTGTGATATGAATTGTGGAGCTCAATTGATGTCCTCTACTGAATTTGTCATTTTGAAATTGACATGCCATTTCATTGTCCTCTCAGTCTTCTCTCCTCCTCTGAAAAGGTCTTCAACTATACTAGTCATTTCACCTGAGCAATTGATTTTTTTGCCTAATTTTCTTGACCAGTCTGACTTGATGAAATAGAATGATTTGGAAAGTTTGGGAATATCTAACAGGGCAAGTGCCAATGAATGAATTTCATATCATAGACACAACTATTTGAGGACAATCTAAAATTGTCTGAGATAAAGGATTTCTAATGCATTTTATTTAATTTAAGAAGGCAAGTTCTACCTCCATTCCTTTTTCCCTAAACCTCCCACTTCCAGTCCCTGCCAACCTTTCTCCTCAGATTTTTCTTTTCACATATTCATTTATATTTCAATTACTTTTTTGTTATTTTGTAATTAAATTTTATTCATTTCCTCCCTCATATGGTTTATTCTATTGCTGAACAGTTGCATTTAAAATTTTATTTTATAAAATTATTTTTAATAAATTTATTAGTTTTATTAAAATTGTTTAAAATTATTAAAATTTAACTAATTATCTAGGTATCATAAAAGAAAAGCTCTAAAGAATTCAAATTATGGGAGTTTATTTTAGGCCAATGCATTTTTACATGCTTCAGTTTTTCAAGAAGGGTTAAGGAAGAGGATAAACTTTAGTTGTTTCTCAGCCAGCTAAAAAAATCCTTTCTGAAAAAGTGTTTCTTTCCCCTAACATACCTAAACTCATTGACTCCCAAAATTGATTTAAGACTCTCTGAGAACACCTCTTTGCATTCCCCCCCCTTGGATTAAACTTTATTTATTTTTAAAAATAGAAATAAAAGGAGTATGAGAAAGGAGGAACTTTTATAGCCAAGAAAGGCATCATTTCTTTAAAAATTTATTGTGATCTTTAGAACATAAAATAGACACAATGGCAAGGGATTAAGAAGATTCAGGAGCAGATCAGAGTCAAGAGATCAAAGAAGAGAAAGGGATAGAAACAGAGAGCAAAGATAGGTGATCACATATTTTAAAGCTAAAAGAGATCTTAGAGGTAATTTAGTCCAGTAACCTCATTTTGCAGATGAGGAAACTGAGATCTAGACATGTTATGTGATTTACTGAATTTTGCACAAGAAGTAAGTAGAAGAATAAAGATTTGAACTTAGGTCTTTTGATTCTAGATATAGTAATTTCTTTTGAGGCAATTGCCCAGGGTCACACAGCTAGTAATGATTTGAAATCAGGCCTTCTGACTTCAGACTGCTTTACTTTCTTCGTATGTAAAATGAAAATAATTGCCTCTACCTTCCAGAGCTATTGGACAGAAAAAATTAGATAATATTTGTAAAGTACCTTCTAAATCTTGGCTGCTGCTGTTGCTGCTGCTGCTACTACTACTACTATTACTATAAAACCTAATAAGAAAAGTTAAATTGTTGAGTATATTCCCAAGATCCCATCTTCTCCTATCTCTAGATGACCTCCAAGGTCCCTTATCACTCGAAATCTATGATCCTATAATCCAACTGTTCTGGATATCCACAGTTTTCCCCTCTAGAGTTCTCTAGATTCTAGTAGAGGATGTCCACGAATTCCTCCCCTAGTCTGGTCAGTAGTTATAACTCTGTCCTTCAAAATGTACAGTTCTGGCAATATCCCTAAATCTCCTGGAATACTCTACTTTCTGGCAGGAGAAGTTTAAGATTTTCTCTTAGTTTCTCAGCTGGTTAGCAGCAAGAGCTGTGTCCTTCAGAATGCTCAGCTCTAATCATTCTGGATGTCAGATCAGACATCTCCCCTTTGTCTTCAAACCAGTGACTTTTTCATGCTTACTGACAACTCTCCCAGGAAGTGGAGTTTGTGTCCCCTATAGAGAAGAGCATGGGAGGGACACTGATGCTATTTGCATATAGGGTAACTATAAATTCACCCCACTCCCAATGCATTTCCTGCCTTCAAAATTAAAGTTCACCATCTCTTCCCAAGGGAATATTCCATGCTGCTCCTATGGTTTTCCTGTCATCATTCCAGGAGAGCTATGACTTCTCCTTACAAGGGGATCACAGCCAGTTAATTTATACTTTCCCATATGAGGAAACCCTTGTCCCTTTCCACCCATGAGTCATCAATAAAGGATCCACATCTCAGAGGCCCTCCTCCAAGTAGTTTAACATTAAGTGAGATCCAGCTGTCTATCTGTTATCACTGGCCTACTAAAAGACACCCCCACTATTACCCATGTCCTTAAGTATCTGGTTGGAATTTTCCAAATCCCTCATAGCTGAAGGCAGGCCAGTACTAGTCACCAGTTACACAGTAGGTCTCTAAAAGAGCAAGACCACAGTTTTCCCAAATAAACTTTAGGGACGTCATAACTCTCAGAATTCTCTTTTAATCTACCACAGTGAGTTATAGGTTCTTAGATTTTTGTTGCTTCTTTAAAGAAACCTCATGTTTAAAGACTATGGAATGTTGGATTGGATTTCATATTTCCCAGGAGTGCTTAAATTATATTCATTCATTCCTTTAACTAACATTTGTTTGCCTAAAGTACAGGATTAATTTATGGACCAAACAAATTCTCTGACCAGAATATTCCCATAATAAATTCAGAACATTTTGAGTATTTTATTCTAACAACCAGAGTCACAAATAAGAGATAAGACCTAAGAGAGACTTTAGAGAATATTTAATTCAATGATTTTATTTTGTAGTTGAGGAAACTGAGGCCCAGAGGGGTCAAATTAGTGACATAACCAGAAAAAAAACCAGACTGGATCTCTGTCCTCTATCCCATTGCCCTTTTAATATTATTTCAACATAGTTCACTAAAAATCTCAATCACTTGAGAAATATTGATAAAGGGTATCATAGAAATAAGTATCTAGTGGCGCAGTGGATAAAGGAATTTGAATTTGAATGCAGAAAGACCTGAATGTAAATCCAGCACCAAATACTTACTAGTTATGAGGCCTCTGGGAAATTCACTTACCCTGTTTGCCTCAATTTAAAATCATCTTTAATATGAGCTGGAAAAGGAAATGCTATCTCTGTCAGTATCTCTGCCAAGAAAACTTTGTCAAAAGGAGGGTCACAAAGAATTGGACGTGACTGAAACAACTCAACAAACAAAACCATAGAAATAGGAACTATGTGCTATTTAATTTTAAATTTTAAAGTAAAATCTGAGAAATTAGTACATTATCCATAAAGTCCTGCTCTCACATTGGCTGCATGACCCTAGGTAAATCACTTGTATTTTTAGTGCCACAAATAACTCTGAAACTTTAAGTTGCAAAGTAGCTACTCTACTATTTTAAAAGGAGTTTCCTCACCAACCATTCCCTCCAACCTCATCAGTAGAATCATAGGTCCAGACAAATACACAAACACATACACAAGGAAGGGAAGAATTCATTATGTGACAATCTCTTTTGTTAAGGAAAAACTTGTGATTTTGGCCATCTGGCCATCTAGAAATTAATCTTTTTTTAAAATAAGAAATTAGACCACCGTTTTATTCTCTGATTTCATACCATATACATGAGATGTGTCACAGAGTGAAGTCAATTTTTCTTTTCCCCAGAAAGGTTATCTCACTTCTCTTTCAGTTAATATAAATTATTCTTTTTTTTCAACATTTCTCTCCCGTTGCCTCCCCCCTCTTCCTCTTTCTTCATCCATGATCAACTTCCTGATTCCAAAGAGCTTTGTGGTTACCACTCTGTGATCCTGTTACCCAGCTGTTCATTGTTTAAGCTGTGGTCTATGTAGCTTCTCTGACTAACTGTGGTTGTTCCACAGAACCACATCATCATATATTCTCAGAATTGGTTAAAGAAGGATATTTGATAACTATTGACTTGGGTGAGATTGAAATTAATCATTAAGATGTCAAGATATTGAGCCAAATGATAATTCCTTCAAATGTAGATGTTCCTATTTTCATAAATGCAGTTACCATTATGAATTGGACTTTTGGAAGATTATTCTTGAATTCCTAATGACTTGCAGCTCTTCACAAGCTTGAATACTTTTAACTTACTCTATGTTTTACTTTGTTTTTAGGTCAAGATGTTATTAAGTATAAAAAATATTTTATGGATATACTCTACCTTGGTTGTAATACATGCTGTACGTGAAGGTGAGTATAGTTAATTTCTGGAGGTGACTGCTGAATGTGGAACTTTGAGTGCTTGAGAGTGAAATGGAAATGTGGATTTGCTGAAAATAAAGATAAATTTTTCATACTTCTGTTGCTGAGAACTTTTAGCTAGTAAAGTTAATTTTTGGATAACACTGGAGTAATAACCATGCTTTTAAGATAAGAAACTTCCCAGGTAAAACATATTCATTTTCAGCATATTCATAAATTAATTTCAATCTCATGGCAAATGGTCATGTTGAGCTGGAAATGATTTTTTCCATCACTTTCCAAGATAAAATAGCAAACTTTGCAAAAACAGAGTTTGTCATGTAACCAATTTCTCATGTCAAAAAGAAAAGGGCAAAGCATGAAATATTGTTTTAAAATCTAACTTAAGAAAACTATTATTTCCTACTTAACTTCTCACTTTCCCCATCCTTCATTAAACACTCATTAGACCAGACATTGTATAGGTACATTAAAAAATAGATAAAGAGAAGGCAGGAAACTACATTTTTACTTAAAAAACTTTATAATTTAAGTATATGTATTCTAGCTTCAACTAAGCTATATATCCTAGCTTTATTTTTATCTGATAAACCAGAAATTTTGACAGGTAAAGGAATTGTCGTTTTAATTACTTCAACATTTACATAGCACTTTTAAAGTTTCAAAATACTTTATATACACTATCTCTTTTGAATCTCCCAACAATCCTATAAATAGTACATGTTCTCATTTTATAGGTGGGAAACTAAGATTTGGAGAAATAAAGTGATTCATTGATGCTACTAAGTGACAGAGTTGGGACTCAAAAAAAAAAAAAAAGATCTGATTAGAATCTATTTGTAAAGCTATTGACCCTGACCAATCTGCCCCTTTGATGTGAACATATCACCTGATTCATTGTTACAATTGATTATCAAACATCAGTAATACCAGTGGCATTACTGATAATCTGTTAAACCATTGTCCAGTGTTCTTTTATTGTGATGCTTAAATTGATGATCAGAGATTAGAACCCAAAGAAAGTATGCCTCAAAAGTTGTACTCTGTTCACTTCTAGTGGTAGCATGTTTTTCTACACTGACCTCCATTTCTGAGTGACAACAAAAATTAAAGAGGGATTTAAGGATTTGGAGTTTTTTTGGGAAGCTGACTGATCTTGTGGACTTTGTTAGTTGGGAGAAAAAGCAGCTGTGACCTGACTCTTTGCTTTTGCCTAGTGTCGAGAGAATGTGTCTGACCTTCCTTTCTGAAGGACCTACATTCTGTTGAAACTCAGACATCAGGGTTGTGTCAGTGATAACAGGGCCTTCCATTCCTGTACATTCATTCTCTGTGGCCAGAGACTTCTGATAATTTGTGAAACCAAAGGTGAAATGAGAAAATTTGATAGGTTAGCCTAGGTTGGTCTGGGTTCAGATATGAACTCAGATATATTTAATAGTCTATTAACAAATAGTCCAGGAGCTGTTTAACAAATTGCAAGGAGTCAAGTAAAAATGACTCTCACAGAGGGAGAATGTGGGTGAGAAGAAAGTGGGAAGACAGCAATTACAAGATTAGATGATGTAAGGATATGATATAAAAGCAAAGTCTGGTATTATGCTGTAATAATGATATTTGGAATAAGGGTTTATCTATGTGATTTCACTAGTATGAGGAATTTCTGGGTGAAGGTAGGCCTTCTGCCAATGTAAGTTGGCACTTTCTTTGCAATTTTATACTATCAGAATTACCGAGGGCACAGAGGTTAAGTGACTCATCTAGGATCACAGAGTCATTATGTTTCAGAAGCAAAATTGGAACCCAGGTTATATCTTCCTGGCTTCAAGAATGGCTCACTAGACTCTCTGTCCCTCTGTTTTTGTCTCTGTCTCTGTTTCTCTGTCTCTCTCTGTTTCTGTCTGTCTTTGTCTCTGTCTCAGTCTGTCTCTTACTCTCTCATAGCTATATATATATATGTATATATATGTGTGTATATATATAAACACTATGTAGATATTATATATATATAAATGTTATATCATATACATATATAAATATAAATTATGTCTGTGTATATATATATATATACATATATATACACACAGATGCTATAGAATGCTGCCTTCATTTAAAAACACTGACCCCAAATCACATGAATCCCATAAGTTATTTTACAGTAACATGGACACACAATTTGGGTTTATACAGATAGGTTGTATAATAGATCAATGTCAATTCTTCCTTTGGATTAATTTCAAGAAAATTTTGTTTCTTCAGTGAAAAAAGAATATAAAACATATGAAAAATATTTGTATAACACTAGCAAGATATTCAACATTAATCTGTGTAGACAGATCCAATAGTTCCATACTAGGTTTAACTCTGTTTATCCTAAGGCACTCAAGGGATTAATGACTAAAATTAATGAACACATTGTCTACTGATCATTAACTTTATGTTTACTCATGGAAAACTGTTTGTCCGTATGAGGTTGTGAACTGACCTAGTAACTGATAAAAATAAGAGTTTACTAGTGGAGGACATGGGGGAGTGTACCATGGAGAACACCCTACATGTTTGGACAGAGTAATAAATTTTCATGTTGTCTGACACTTATATGCCTAAGATGAATTTTTTTGGAGGAGGGGGGCCCTTTGGTCACATTGTACAGATGGAATTCACATCATCACATCTCCTGGATTTATTGACAGAAATAAGAAGTAATTGATCCTTCAGTATTTAAAGCTTGGTTTACATCCCCTTCCTTTACTACATTAATTTCTATCACAACCATCTGGTGAGAACAGTTAGTTTTTGTTAGAATTTTGTTAGAATTTCATTGTCAAAATTTCATAGAAGCTCCTACAGATAGATATTTTTTTCTTTTTAAAGTCTATAAACATTATATTCTAAAGATCTAAATTTCCTTCTTAAAATATTTAGATTTAGAGAACTTAATTCTTTGGCCTCAATGCATTACACCAGATTTAATACACAGGAGGCTTGGTGTCAGGAATGAGATTTGAACCTAGATTTTCTTACTAACTGTCCAGCATTCTCTACATCTCTGTGAATGGTCCTTCTATAGATCCAATTTTTTCAAATACATACAAAGAATTAAGAGAGAATGTTACAATAGATGGGTATGACTAACTCCCAGACATTTCTCAAAGATTTCTTGGTCTACAGCTATTCTTTTAGAAGAGAAACTGTGTTTGTATTATTACCTCACTTTCTGATTAAAGAAAACTTGAAAAGAAGTATCTGATTTCTAATCTAAAGACCATGATTTCTAATTGCAGTAGTTTTTTTAAAGCAGTCAGTAAGAAAATACTGGACCTTGAACTTCAGAGCAAAAAATCATTTAGAAAAGTATATCTGATTTTGGACAGAAAGTATGTTTGACATGGTTACTATGGGAATGAGGTCATTGAAACATAGAGAACCATCGCTCCAATGCTCTATTCACAGAATTGTCTTCATTAATAAGAAAGAAAATTGTTGAATGTATTACAACTTTTTGAAATGAACTTAAGGTAGACTATATTTAAATTGAATACTCCTCAAATCAAGAAAGTACTTTTCATAAGTTGAATAGGCCATTTCAAAATGAAAATGTTTCCAAAGCATGACATTTCAACAATCCCAAGCATTTCATCCCAAATTTCTCAACTCAGCAGTAAACAACGTATATTTTAAAGTTTGTATTGGATCAGTGATTTTCTTCAGATAAATCTTATATTGGTGAGACCCTTAATTCTGCTTATTTTGGATGAACATGTTCCTTGGGGATGAATTTCAATACTGGGGGTAGGAAGCAATATTTTCATTTCAATAGAATAAGCATGTATTATGTCTAATATATATTAAGGAGACTGTCTTATGTTCTGGGAATACAAAGAAAGCTGCTTTCTTAAAGCTCTTTATATTGTACGGGTTATACATTAAACTAGTAATTTTTAAAAATACAGAATGAAACATTGTGAAGGAAATAGTATCTTTATCAAATTTTTAAGTGACAAGTGGGAATGTGGCACAAAGGGGAAGAGTTCTGATTTGGAGTCAGAAGACCTCAGTTTCTGATCCTGATCCTGAAACATAATACTCCCGGGACCTTTGACAAGTGATTAAGTTCTTATTACCAGCCTGTCTAGTATATAGTAAAGGCTTACTTCATTCATTTTCATTCATTTTGAGACCCTCACTTCCCTCATCTATAAAACAAATTGGATTAGATGACCTCTAAGGTTTCCTATCACTAGAAAATAATAAAATAACTCAAAGACCAAATTTACTTTGATACATAGGATCTGACCCAACTTTTAGTCAATAATGTTATTAGAATATTTGCTAGGCTATCCCTAACATATTGACTGAATTCATCCTTTAAATGACTCCAACAGATAGCAGAGACAAGATTATTAAGTACTTCCCCCCAAAAAAACTACTATTTTCAGATATTACGTCAAAACCGACTACAAGAACAGTGAAATGACAGGGATTTAAAATTTTGCATATTATAGAACTCATTAATATATTGCAAATTAAAATTTCAGAGACTAAAGTTTTTGAACAGAAATTTATTCTCTACATGCCTATCTTAGAAAAGTCAGATAACCAGAAGCTGATTTCCCTAAGGAGAGAAATGAGTGGCAGCATCTTTGCAAAGTACTTACAGCTGGAGTTGCAGTGATGCCAAAAGCAGGAGCCAAAAAAGGATATTCAAACACTGCATTCCCCCTTGTTCCAGCTTACTAACATGGTCCATACTTTATCCTTTTTTTCTTCCAGTATCTTTACCATGTCAAAGTTGTCATGATCAAATATTTCATCTTCTTTTAATTTCTTGAAATCTTTTCTGTCTCTACTACTCTTGTGCTAAGCTTTTCATCTGATGCTTCCTATTTTGACCTCGGACTTGCCATAACTGTCTTGTATACTCTAATTGCAAGTTCCTTTGTGCACTCAAACACTGAATATCTTATTTTTGTTGCATTTGGTAAGCATGAACCTTAAAAAAACCTTTCAGAAATAAACCTTTTTTCTATACCCTAATAAAATCAATGTAGTCACTACTCTTACAATGTATTTTTTGAGTCCTAGCCTGTTCTTCATGCATATTACTTCTGTCATTATTATTCACTATTAAAACTGTTGGCATGTAGCTTTACCTATAATAATGGTTTTTTTTCTTTTCTTTTATTGCTTTTGTGCTTTTGACTACATATGTGTAGAATTCAATTTGATCGTCATTTTTAGCATCCATAATGTGGTTCTCTCTCTTTCCTCTAGTCAAAATGGAGAAAAGTCCTCCTGTAAAGGGATTCCTTTCTGGAAAAGTCATTTTACCTTGCCACTTTTCAACTATGCCCACCTTACCGCCCAGTTACAATTCCACAAGTGAATTTCTTCGTATCAAGTGGTCGAAGATTGAAGAGGATAAAAGTGGAAAAGATTTGAAAGAAACTATTGTCCTCGTGGCCCAAAATGGGAACATCAAGATTGGTCAGGGCTACAAAGGAAGAGTGTCAGTGCCTACCCATCCAGAGGATGTAGGAGATGCTTCACTTACCATGGTTAAATTACTTGCAAGTGATGCAGGTTTCTACCGTTGTGATGTCATGTATGGAATTGAAGATACACAAGACACTGTGCCATTGGCAGTGGAAGGTAAGGTTTTTTGCAATGTCTAGGCATTTTTTGATTTGATCAACAACATTGAAAATTAGTATGTTAAATTAACTAAGATCACTCTGGTGATACCATAAAAGAAATAGACCCAACATTCTTCTCCAGTTATAAATTGCTACTTATTCATGGTAACCTACTAATTTCCCTTTCTTCTTTCTTTTCTTCCTTCTTCCCATCTTCCCTCCCTCCCTTCCTTCTTTCCTTCCTCCTCCCTCTATCCCTCCTTTCTTCCCTCCTTTGCTCCTTCTCTCCTTTCTTCTCTCCTTCCCTTCCCCCCTTTCCTACTTTTTTCTTCCTCCCTCTCTTCTTCCCTTCTTTTCTTCCTTGCCTTTCTTTTTTCCCCTATTTTTCTATCTTTCTGCTCCTCTCTTATTTTCCAACATCACTTTATAACTTTTGTTAGGACTTAAGCAATTTCAGCCATATCTTGATTGACATATTAATTATACTAATTAATATATTATTATTAATTAACAAAATATTAGTTTTCTTTAGAATGACATAATGATAATAACTTACATTTACTGAGGGTAGAGTCAGTGTGGAATCACCAGACCTGAATTTGAACCCTGGCTTTGTCACTTACTATCTGTATGATCTTGGGCCAGACCCTTCAGTTCTCATCTATGAAATGAGGAAATTGAATCAGATGAATTCTAGACTAGCTCTAGATAACTCCTTAAAGCTTTGGAACTGTGATCCTAAGATCTTATGTTATATGGGGAACCATTTTGGTGTAAAGAATAAAGCTCTATTCTTGTAATCAGGAAGATTTGAGTTTCAAGTTTATCTTTGCCGCTTACTAGCTTTATGATGCTATTCAAAATGTAACTTCATAAAACTCTTAAAGATTAAATTTTTCCTGGATTGCAATCTCTGGGGGATAGGGAATTCACTCTGCCACAATAAAACAATTATACATCTTTGACATACAAATATACATTTCCATAAAACAATAATGATAATAGAATTGACCTAGCAGGAATATTTTGAGGATCAAATGTCATAAATTGCTTTGCAAATTTTAAATATTAACACATTAGGTCTCTTATGTAGTGCTCATTTATATTATCCCATTTGATTTTCTCTGTAATCCTAACTAAATGCTGCAGTATCTAGCATTGTGCCTCCACATAGCAGGAATTCAATAAACATTGAACTTTAATTATATAAAAATAGCTATTGAGCAGAAGGAAGTGTATGAAAAGGTTAATTCATTAATTGTTCCTTCTTATGTCTCTCAAAGGGAAATTTCCCATGTACCCAGCCATAATTTGTATATGATTTCAATATTCAAATTAACAAACCAAATAAAAATAATTCTATTTGCTGGGTCTGTGCTGAATGATATAACTTAGAAACAGAAGATTTTGGCAAATTCTACCCAGTATTATAATATTGAGGCATGTTGTAGCAGATTAATTTTCCCTAACTATCAGTTTTCCTATAAAATATTTAACTTTCAGAAATATATAGGAGGTATTTATCAAAACTCTTTCTTGTGTTGCCAGAAAGGAAATACTTTGCATTTCAGATGCAGAAAAATATCTTCCTGCACATCCTTTTGCCTACAGATTCAGTTGGTTCCTCCCATAATTCTGTTTTTGTGCTTGCCAAAAGCTCACCAATAAACTAGGTCTTTTCTAATCTATTTGCCAGTTAGTGTTTACTTCCAAATTAATCCCAAGTTAGTTTTTTTTGCTCTATTTTGTTTTGCACAAAGAACAATCTCAAGAGAAGTTTTTGAGCATTAAAGAGCAAACAAAGGATCTGTTTCTTTCTGTTCTGAAACAATGAAAATATTGTATTTAATATCTTTAGCCCCCTGGGGTCTTGTAATTATTCCAGTCTTTGCAGAGCCCTAAACATACTAATATATCCTCCATTCATCACATAGACCGTTTTTTTGTCTAATCATCAGTGGCACATAAGAATTCTAAATGTGAAGACGTCAAAGCTTAATTTTTAGGTCAGAGTAAGAAGAATAAAGAGTTGCTTAAATTCTTTCTGAAGTCTTAAAATGACTATAGACCATGTATTGAAACCCTAAAAACAAAAACTTCCTAAAATAACTGTGATGTGAACTTTCTTTGGATAGATTATATGGAGATGCCTATCTTCTATGTGCCAATAGGAAGGTTTATACAATGTCATAATATAGGAAACATCATCAAGAGGGAAAGTTCATAATAATAAATGCATTCAATGGAATAGAGATGGTCTAACTGTAAGGTTAACTTTGGCTGTCCACTACATCTCCTTTTGCCCATGTAAGACTTTTTCTGTTGAGGGTGGTCATTGGAGCTTATCAATGGAAATGCAGTGCTGTATTGTTAGCTGCTTGTTGAAATCACATTGTCACATACCATAGATTTAGAGTAAGACCTAAATGATGATCTTATTAAGAAAGCAAACAATACTATAAACAACCAGGCCTAAATGAGGAGAGCCTTATAGTCTTCCAAACTACTTTATAAGGGAGAAGGAAGGGAAAAACTTAGAATTAAGGAAAGTTCAGAGAGAACTACAATAATTATCTAAGGTCATTCTATGAAATTTTGAATCCTTTGATGAATTTCTAAGATTAAAATGTAATAATTGAATGCTTTGAAGTTAGTTAACTTGATAAACCAAAACAATGGATACAGAAAGTATAGGCACCCTATACTAAATAATTGCTCCTTCTGTCTAACTAACATCTGGAGGCCAGACTGTGAGAAGCAGATCACGTCCAGGTCCTTGGGAATCCCTAGAAATTGGTAGCTGGAGTAGAGAAATATGAAGTAACCCATTATCCCAATAAATAAATGCAGGAGCATTTAGAAGCTTAGTTGTTAGAGCACTGACCTCGTAGCCAGGAAGACCTGAGTTCAAATTTGACCTCAAATACTTGCTAGCTTGTGACCTGAAGCAACTCCCCTATTTGCCTTAATCCAACTGGAGAAAAAAATGAAAAATCACTCTAGAATCTTTGCTAAGAAAACCCCATGGATAGGATAGTCCACAGGATCATGAAGAATTAGATACAACTGAAAGATTGAATAACCTGGCAGAACAAAATCATGATTGATGGAATCTTGTCTGCTTTAAATTCTAGTTGTCCTCAGATTCTAAATGTGATTGATCTCTATGGATTGTTCAATCTCAGAGAGCAGTCATGTAGAAAAAGGGATCAGGAAATGTAAAAAAAAATCAACATTTCTATATCCAATTGCCTACTTTAATTTTTCATTACTAGGTTCTGGGTAGGGATTCTTAGGATGATCATACAAATACCATAAATTTAGAATTGAACTGAGGGGGGACATATACATAATAATAGCTTTTCTAAATACATCTTCCACACCATTAGTCAATAATCGCTAATACCTAATATTATCCCATCTTGTTTGGGAGGCTACTTTACATCTTGAATTTTTGTTTTTCTCTTCTTTTTAAGTGTTGTTTTGTGCTTGAGAGTTAGTGCCTCGTAATGAATAGAGAAGTAGCCACAAGGATCTGGGTTCAAATTGTGTGTGATACACACTGACATAGGCTGTGTGACCTTAGGTAAATTATTTAACTTCTTAATGCCCCAGGCAAATATCTGAGAGTATAAATTGTAAAGAAATTGCCAATTTGTAATTTGAGGGAGTTTTCCTCAGGTGTAATCACTAATCTTGTCTCATGTTTTGTACTTATTAGAAATCAAAAGTGTTGAAGCATCATATCATAATTATTGTCTAGTTAAAAATCCACACATCATCTCATTGAAAAGTGACTTGACAAGGTCTAAGTGACAAGTTACCAAAAACTAGGTTTAAATCAAGCCAACAACTAACATTTATTTATTTTTTTTGCTGAGGCAATTGGGGTTAAGTGACTTGCCCAGGGCCACACAGCTAGGAAGTGTTAAGTGTCTGAGACAAGATTTGAACTTAGGTCTTCCTGATTTCAAGGCTGGTGCTCTATCTACTGCCATACCTAGCTGCCCCACCAACTAACATTTATTAAACTCCTACTATGTGTCTATGTGGGTAATAACAATGGTTTGCTTTCATTAAGTGAAATCATGTTTGGCCTATGTTATAGTTTTCCTGTGGGATAATAATAATACTTTTAACTTGTATTTAGTTGAAGAAGCTTATGAAGTTAGTCTTATAGATGACAACTTGCTCTTCTATATAGGTTAATTCATTATTTCTGTGAGACATATAGTATGTGTCTCATTTTTGTCTATCACTTTTTTATTCCCATGGAAAGGAAAGAATACATATTATCCAGGAGACTACTTGGTATGGGAATTTCACACCCATTTGCTGAGTCATATCTTAGCAAAATTGTGAATAAGCAAGAGTTCGTTATAGATAAAAAATTCCCTGCTTTCAAGGAATTCCGTCTAATGGGTAGACAATATTTAAATAACTGTACAAACAAGCTATATATAGTATAAACTGGAAACAGGAAGAAGGAAGCCATTAAAATTAAGAGATATTGGAAAAGGCTTCCTTTAGAAGGTAGAATTTTAATTGGGACCTGAGGAAATCAGGAAGCAGAGATGAGCAAAGGGAATATTTCAGGCATGGGGGAATAGTCAGAAAAAGATTCCTAGAATTGGAGAATGGACTGCTTTGTTTGAAGAACAGCAAAGAGGCTGATGTTGTTGAATTGCAGTGGGAATAGGTAAGAAGATTGCAAAGGTTAGGAGGGTCAGAGTTTGAAGGGCTTTAAAAATCAAGCAGAGAAAGTGAGGCAAGATAGGGACTATATGATTTGCTCAGGGCCACATAGTTAGGAAGTTTTCTGAGGCTGGATTTGAACTCAGTTCTTCCTGACTCCAGGCTTAGATTTTATCCAACCATTTCATGTTTACACTTCAAAAGATGCTGCCTGAAAACAACAGAGCTTAAACCAAAGGAATAAATCCTTAATGGTGGATTTGTAGTGAGGGGAGCATTTGAGGATGTCAAATTATACCATTAGTAAGTAAATAATTTCTAATATGAGATTGGCTCAGCCCATCTGTGACCTTGCTTGTTTTTTTAATTAGGTTTACCTAATATAAGAAATTAAAGTGATGAGGCTGTCCATTATGTATTATCACCATTTAATTAGATATCAGCATATTACCCCACTGAGAAATTTAACATATTATGGTGAGAAACTTTAGTGCAGTCTTAACCACTTTATGGTGTTCTACTCTCTTTACAGGGGTTGTTTTTCATTATCGAGCTGCAACCAGCAGGTATACTCTGAATTTTGAGAAAGCTCAGCAAGCTTGCTTGGAAAATGGTGCTGTAATAGCAAACCCTGAGCAACTAAAAGCTGCATATGAAGATGGATTTGAACAATGTGATGCAGGCTGGTTGTCTGATCAAACTGTGAGGTGAGAAATCCAATGTAGACAGTCCAGACTTCAATTATCCAGACATTTGCTGACTCTTCTCCTCTTCCTCCTTTTCCTCCTCCTCCTCCTCCTTTTCTTTGTTCTTCTCTTTCTCTCTCTTTCTCTGTTGCCTGTCTATCTCTCGTTATCTCTGTCTCTGTTTCTTCCTCTCTCCTTGACTTTAGTTCTTGGTGAAATTTTAGAGTACATCTTTAAAGGGATGGCAGATGAATATTTAAAATGGAAAATAGTGTTCATGAGGCATGTCTGTAGTTACATCTAGAACATATTATTCCAGACTGAACTAATTTCCTTTTATAGGTTATTAAAATGACAGATTTAGAGAATGTTGATGTTATAGGGTTTTTTTGTTTGTTTTAACAAAGCATTCAATACAATCTTTCATGTTATTTTTTGGGAAAATATAGGTGAAATGAGATAAATGATAGATTTGTGACAGTGATAGTAGTCATTAAGAATCAGTATTAAAAGAGATCTTTTCTAATTGCTATATGGATATGTGCTTAATCTTGCTCTGATTATTCTTTTGTTTTGTTTTAAATTATTCAATTGTACAAAGGCCAAGATGGTATGCTTATAAAACATACTGACAGCACAAAACTAAGAGGAGTTTTATTTTAAAAAAATTAAAAATTTTAATTTTTAGTCAAACTGTTGTTCCTCCAACCTCTTCTCTGCCCTCGAGAAGAAATACAAGGCTCATTATACATTTGAAATCATGTAAAACATATTTACCCACTTGCCACATTGCAAAAAAGCAAGAAAAATAAAGAAAATGCAAAACAATATGCTTCATTCTGCACTCAAAGTTCATCAATTCTCTCTCTGAAGAGGATTTTTTTATCATCAGTCTGAAATTGTCATGGATCATTATATTGATCAGAGTAGCGGAGTCTTTCACAGTTGATTATTGTTATGGTATTGTTTTCCTACTTCTTTTCACTTTATTTTGTATCAACTCATAAGAGAGACAAGATTTTAAAAAGGTAGGGTAGGAGATTAGGCTGAATCGAGTAAGATGAAATTTAGTAGCAATTAATGTAAAATCTTATACTTGGCTTCCAAAAATAACAACTTCACAATACAAGATGGAGGAGACATAGCCAGACAGTAGTTTGCTGGAAAAAAGATTGGGGATTTTTTTTTTTTTGGTGGATTGTAAGCTCAATCAGTTAACAATGTGACATGGTAGCCAAGACACATAGTGAAAATTTAGCAAAGCAAAACCTCCAGGAAGAAGGGAGTGATTATCCTACTAAACTGTCCCAGTTAGAAAATAATTAGACTGTTTTAGTCAATTCTGGATACCACAATATAGGAAAGACCCAGAGAAGCTGGAGGACAACCAAGAGGGGGAACAGTTTCAAGTTTATGTCTGATGATAATCATTTGAAAGAATTAGGGATGTTCTTCCTGAAAGAGAGAAGACTTGGGTGGAGGGCACATGACAGTGAATTTGAAATATTTCAATAATGGAAATATGTTAGTACTAAAGTATTGTCCTACAGAAGAGGGAATAGGTTTATTCTTTTTGACCCCCAAAAAGCAGAAGTTGGAACAAAGAGTAGAAGATGCAAAGAGGAAAATTTCAGTATGATGTTAAGAAAAAATTTCCTAATAATTAAAACTTTCCCAAAGTGAAAAGGTTTGCCTCAAGAGGAAGGAGTTCCCACCTTCATTAAGAGTCTTTAAACAAGGGTTCCCTGGTCATTTGTCAGGTAGCTTATAGAGGAGGTTTTTTTTTTTTTTTTTTTAATAAATTAGAGTAGGTGGTCACTGAGATCTTTCCAGATTCTGAAATTCTATGACTGAAAGAATCCATTTATTCATTTAAGAAGAATTTAGTTAGTAGATTTAGAACCAGAAGAAAACCTCAAGCTCTTCTGGTTCAACACTCTCATTTAAAGCTGGAGAAATTAGGATTTACCCAACACCACAAGTAATCAATGACAGAATCACAATTCATGTCAAGGTCTTTTTCTCCAAGTTTTTAACTTTGTGTACTCCACTATGCTACCTCCACTTATTGTGAATATATATTTTTTTCAGATATCCCATCAGAGCACCCCGAGCTGGCTGCTATGGAGATATGATGGGAAAAGAAGGAGTCAGAACATATGGTTTCCGTGCACCTCATGAAACTTATGACGTATATTGTTATGTGGATCATTTAGAAGGTAAGCATTCTCAAGCTCCTGAAGCTTTCTGAAAGCTAACAATATTGATGAAAATCTTCTATGACAATGAAATTTTTCCTATGGAGAACCAGGAAGAGCATCTAGTTGAAAACAACCCTATAGTTATGTGGTTTAATTGGCTTAAATTAACAGAAACTGGAGGAGGGAAACCTAAAAATGGCCTGTCAGGTTTGGGATTTCTATACTTAGGGGTGGTTCTTTCTGTAAAGTTCTTCCTGGCATTTCCATTTAGAATGTCCTGAACAGAAGGCTATAATAACCAAAGAGAAGAATGTTGGCATCCACCACAACCAAAACTTCAGGTAAAAAATTAGCTGATGTCAAGTTTTCCTTCAGGCCTAGTATTGAGATTTGTCGTAGGAGAGGATGACAGAGATGAAAAGAAACCTTAGGTGTAATCTAGTTTTACAAACTAAGGCTTGGAGAAGTCCAGTGATTTGCAGAAAAGTATGTGTCCAGTAACTGGCAAAGTCAGCATTTGAACTCAGGTGCTGTTACCCTTAGATCAAAGCTTTGACCATTACAAATCAAAACAAGAAACTATTTCCATCATGCTTTAGTGTAATATTGAATATATAGTGTAAAATATTTCTTATTTTTGTTTTTGAATCATACTTATATTTTCATTGGTTTAGGGAACTTTTGGTGAGAAAACTTCCTCCACCAATTCAGGTAAATATTTGCTCAGCAATTTAGTCTTAGAGGGTTGCCTGAGGCATTGAGGGTTAAGTGACTTGCTCAGAGCAGACAGGTTGTGTCTGAGGCCTGACCCAAAGCTAGCTGACTCCAAAGCCAATTCTTTAACCACCAGGCAATGCTGTCTCTTTAAGATGAGTTATTATTTCTGATTCAGAATAGAATTGTAATTTTGTTACATTTTCCCATTTCCATTTTTCTTTTTTTAAAAAAAAGTTACTTAAAAAAGTATGACTTAAATGATATCTATATCTTCAAGGTTTGAAGCAGCATATTCAATAATAAGAGCTGAATTTTAAAAAAATTATCCCTATAATGAAGTATTACATCAACAAATTTGTAAAGAGATCAAATCATAAATAATTCTACCAAAGTAGGACTTCATTCTTAGACTTATTCAGATTCACTTAAGATAGAGGAGAAGAATTCTGAGGTGACCATAAAAAGTAGAAAGATCTTTCCTCATTCATTCACACATTCATTTGTTCATTCATGCATTCATTTGTTCATTCATCTATTAAGCAGAAATTTATTAAATATTTTCTATATATCAGTGTGCTAGCCACTGAGAGATATAATGTTTAGGTAAGACAACTCCTGTTTTATGAAATTTACAGTCTTAAATTTCTGGGGGGCTATAAAAGTCCTTCAGTTTTTCTTGTGAAATAGATTATTGAGCTCTGGAATAATTTCCTGAGGATTGGAGCTGCCTCCCTTACCTTAGTTTCATATTGCTCTAGGAACATCAAGAGAGTCATTCCTTATAAAGAAGAATAAAAAAAAAGCAGTTGGATAAAGCTAACAAACTCGTCAAGGTTAAAACTGTATTTATACAATGTTACACGTAATTCCTCACCTTTACAAAGAGTAAATGGTGCATTTTATCCTCTCTTCTGCAATTTATTCCATTACAATCATGAACTGCAATTTGTTTAGCTATTTCTGATGAGATTACTTGGAAAATATGCTGTTAGTATTTTATTAGGCCCTATTATGCTTCCAGAAGGTGATGAAGAAAACATTGGAGTACAGAACTCAGAATAAATTTGGGATGGGACATTTATTCCAAATCAACAGAATAGTATCTGTTTCCAACACTTCTACTTTTGGTTTAATATCTAAATTAGGGAAGCAAGAAAGATTCTGTGTTTCAAAGGCATTAGGAACAGTACACACAAACTGAGGTTTGTCTGAACAGGACTTTATGTTGCAACTCTTGTTAACTAGCCATTTAAATCAGCCAGAGACTGTTGTTTATTCCCAAGGATAGACCTTGAGAAATAACAGAGAAAATGCAGAATGTATCCAGTTACATTGTTCTGATCATTCTTCTTTCCTTGGTTGGTTGGTCTTTGGCAACCTTGGCAAATTACTAAGTATTCTTTTCCTTCTTGGCTTGAAATGGAAGGTTGCAGAGTCCTTATACAGATGTCAAGTTAAGGTAAAGAGGGAAAAGGATGCAAGATAATTTATAATATAATTTTAAAATGTCATCACTCTTACCTGGGAAGAAAAAGCCAGTTACTCAACTATAATTCATATGGAAAACCAAAATAATAAAATTACATTCAGGGTTTTTATTTGTTACATAACAGAAAATTCCCATGAAAATTGGCCATAATTTTTTCCAGGTTTATTATTATGTATACTTTTATCACACTCTTTACTTTTACTTTAATATTATTCTTTGGAACAAAGAGTATATGAGAGGGTACAATCTTCACAGAAACTTATATCCTTAGACCACATATAATTGAATGATTTGGACCATACTTGGGAGCCAAAGTACCTTGGCCTTGGCTCAGAACTCATATTTTACTAGATAAAGTAAGAAAGTTAAGGATAAAAAAGATTGTAATTCAAAGATGTAATTAATCTATAGTTTTAAGTTTGTTATTTATTGAGAAAGATGCTTATTTAGTTAACACTTCAACTTTCTTTATTCATCCTTTCTTGTATTATAAAGTCATAGTTAAATATTCCTCCTGGCATTTGGTTTCCTTCATGAAGTCCAAACAATTGGACTAAATTAAATTCAGCCAGATAGGATTAAAAACACATGTGTTCTTTAAAAAAAAAAATCTTAGGATAGTCAAAGATATTAAAGGACAGTCATAATTATGAATAAAGCACTCCACAGCAGTTTAAAAAAACAGTAGAATAGGAAAGCAATGATAATTAGCTCCTCAGGCAATTATTTAAGAACAGCAGGTATAGTTGGGAAAAAAAATCTACTGTTATGGTAGACTCAACAATGAGGCACTATTGTTAAGAAGTTAACTGTGGAAAGGGACTTATAAATGGGGCTCCAGCATGGCAGAATTGTAAAATAATCCTTTGGAGGTGGGTTTGCTTCATCTTTATTTTTGTTTCCTCAATATGTAGCGCAGTGCGCATAGCACAGAGTATGTGCTTAATAAATGCTTATAGATTGATTGATCCTTAATTAATAATAATCCTTAATTACTAAAGAGGTAGGTAATAAAAGGACTATTTTATATGACTGTTATCTTTTAAATACTAATTACATTATGTCAAATGCCTACATAATAATATATAATAATTTTCAATCACTTATCATATAAAACCTAAGTTCCTCTGTCTGGCTTTTAAATAAACTGCCATCACTCCACCTTTCCATCCTTATTTTTAGCTATTTACCTTCTAGTCAATTTCTCTCAGTTTTCTTATTATTCCCTACTGCCTTCCTCTTTTGAACTTTCTGTGTTCGATCCCAATGATATTCTTCCTTCCTGTCCGGTTTATTATACTCATTCTCACTCTGTTGTCTTGAGTAAATTCCTATCAATTTGCCCACTCCTTTTCTGTTTCCTTTGTTGAATCCTCATCCATGTCAAATCACAAGATGTAAATGTTCTCCCAAGACTCTATCCTATGCTTCTCATTGAGAGCCTTTGCACTGACTTTTTCTCACTTGCCCTGCTCTCCCTCCTCACCTCTAACTCTTTCAATCTTTGATTTCTTTAAAAATTCAGCTCACACCTTCTACCTTCAGCTTTATTTGATCTCCTCAGTGAAAGTGTTAATACAGTCCCTTCTCAAAGCTGGTAGTCATTTTGCCTATAGTCAGTATTTACTTATTTATGCATATATTTTCTTCTTCAAAAGATTGTAAACTCTTTGGGATTGGAGTTTATTTCACTATGGCTTTTGTATCCTCAGTATTTAGCCAAGTGCCAGGGACATAGTGGGTACTTAGTAACTTTCTTGATAGATGAGTTTTTTCTTCCATGGCACTTCTTTTTTTGTTAGCAAGTTAGTGAAATGTTAAGTATTAAAGCCAAATGTAGTTTGCTTCTAGGCCTTTCTTGTCAGGATAGCTGACTACCTATATAACTCTTGTTTAATGTTTCTTCCAAATTCTGCTGTCATTCTTTTTTTTTAAATTTTTTTATTATTTTTTATTAAAGCTTTTTATTTGTATAACATATGTATGGGTAGTTCCCCAGCATTGATCTTTACAAAGCTTTCCATTACAAATTTTACCCCCAGTCCCCTCCCCTCCCCTAGATGGCAGGAAGTTCACTACATGTTAATAATGTTGAAATACTTGACAAGTTATGCAAGAAAAATCCTATCTACAAGAAAAAAAAAGAAAATCAGGGAAAGGCAACACCATGCAAGCAAATATCAATAGAGAGCATGAAAATGTTATGTTGTGGTCCATATTTCATATCCCTCTCTCTGGGTGTATATGGTTTTCTTCAGTGAACAATTGGAACTGGTTTGAGACAATTCTTTGTTGCAGAGAGCCATG
>JAJPUD010008321.1:37177-91668 GCA_023553655.1 Myrmecobius fasciatus
GGTGGCTGAAGATCTTTGCCCTGGGGCACTTCGGCGAATTAACTTAAGGTGCTGGGCCGGTGGGGGCTAAGACTAAGTCCGAATTACTCCTTAAACAAGGCAAGTCTGCCAGAACACCTGCTCCCAATCACGGCAGAGTGTCCCCAGTGCCTCAGATAAACTCCAGGTGTTTGGAATTTGGAGTTTGGAGTTTGGAATTTCTGCCATGCTGAGCTGAGCTGAGTCCCACCCTCACTTCCGGCCTACACCGGAGTCCTCTGTTTATCTCTCTGTCCGAGTTAGACAAACCTGATGTGAAGTTTCAGAGATATCAGCAAACAGTGTCCAAATACTTCTGAGTTCCTTGACTTGAAGATTAGTTCAGAGGCTTATTTTATTGTTGATTTGAGAGAAGATCAGAGGAGGATGCAGAGAGTCACCTTTTCACTCCGCCATCTTGGCTCTGCCCCCTGCTGTCATTCTTAAGACTAAAAAAACCTTGATTGTGACATTACTAGCTAAAGATGCTTAGTCCTTTTTGGTCAAGGGGGAAAAATTTCTGAGCCTAGATTATGGGATTTTTTCTTCTTTTCCTTGCTGATTCATTTTGGTTTTGACTAGTGAATGCACAAAAATTTCTTCTTCCCCCCCATGTCTTTAGCCTTTGGGAACTTAGAATCTAGATTGAGTTATTTCTCCCTGTAATAATAAATATGACATGTCTCTCAGTCTAAATGAAAAATACTATGTTTCATACATTAATATTTCAAAGCCCTTAGAACACAACTCTCATCTTATTGTAATCAACAAACAGCAATCATATTATTTTTCATGGTCTACTTCTAACCTTACAGTGAGTTTAGTCTTTGGCAGATATTGTCAAGTGAATGGAGCATTTGATGAAGGCTTATTAAATTTAGTATAGGTAGAATGAGATCAGGATCCTTCGTATCTGATCTCTTTCCCTGATTTATTGGAGGGCCACCTTTTACTCTAACATTTCTCCCTCATTATTTCCATAAATTCTCTCTGTGTAACAGTTAGATCAATTTTAAACTTCTGAAGCATTTGAAAAGCTTAAGGTTGGGTCAAAAGCAGAGATCAAAGCCAGGAGTTATCTAACCTCTTGTATAAGCTGACTTTTGACTTAACCAGATTCTAGGCTATTGGATTCCTCCCTTGTGTGACTATGATAATGCTGATACGATTCCATAATTAGCTTATATAATACAAAAATGCCTACATAAATCAGTTAGAAGAATTTCTCATGTATCACTAATTTACTTCTGATTCACATATTGATTTTAAACTCAGAAGTAGAATAATTGAGGTAGATTAAATGCAAGATGTTCTAAAAGTATTAATTTAATTTTAAGCCCTAATAAAACAGCTTAAATAGTTTAATAACTTAGAATTGCATTAGGGGTTAAGACTTTTTGTGTCTCTAGCATTTGGCACAATGCCTAGTACATAGTAGGCTCTTAATAAAAGTTTGTTGACTGGGTGGGACTATATCTATCTATATATATATATATATATATATATATATATATATATATATATAGATGTATGTATATGTGTGTGTGTAGTGATATAGCTATTGAGACTAGTTACAGATAGCCCAATGCTACTATTTATTTTTCATTAAGCTAGCAGAAAACCACAGCTCATGTTGCCTATAATTGCTTTGCTTGAGAACCTATACCTTATAAGGATTGAGTGGTATTTCAAATTTAATATCAAAGTGGTTGTTGTAGATAAATGCAGGACTCTGAGGAATCTTATAGGTCTGTGAAAGAGCTTGTTGATGGGAAGGTTCTGAGCTTACCACCCAAGCAGTCCCTCCAAGAGACACAATTCATAGTAATCCCAGTAGACACTTCTAGACAGCCCCTTTGGTTCTATTAAATTAATAATGCATAACTGCAGGAATTTATCACTAGCCTCTAAAGATTCATAAAGAGCAGCCTTCATATTTATTATAGTCTAATGGAAAAGTAATATGTAAAGAGCTCTATAAATTTATATAGTATTGATATATATACTTCTCATTTCCAAGATTTAACATCACATTCCCATTATTTTAAGTGTTTCTTTTTACATTTAAATTTACATGTACATAATTGTCTATTGTACTTTTTCAATTTGGATTGTACCTGTGATTTTATTGGTTTAGGGAATTCTTGAAAAAAAAATTCTGCTAATGTAGATGGGCAATTATTTAACAGCTTAGAGTTTTAAAGAGTTGTCTAGGGAACTCTGAACTCAATTGACTTGTCAGTATATGCTGAGGTAGGATTTGTGCCCAGATCTTCTTGTTTCTGAGATGGGCTTCTATTACACTACTCTATCTTTAATACTATATAATATATGTATATGTATGTATAATACTGGAATAAGGAATGCCTCTTTCATAGTCTTAATGACTAACTGGGTGCAGCCTCAGTCAAACTGAGACCTTTGAAGACCTTAGTTTAAAAAGACCAAAGTCTCCCACTGCATGTAGGATCACCTCCAGTTGTCCTGATCTGTAACTAGTCTGAGAATGGGTTGGCTCTGGGGGAGAACTGAGCTGCTGACCTTATACAGCCTTTCTTCACTTCAATCCAAATCACTTGTATGTCATGGCATACAAGACATGATGTCATGATATTATGACATCTGAAAGATGTCATTATGGAAGAGGATGTCATAATCCTCCTGCAGATGTAAAGAGAAACATCAATATAGGAATAATTGTTTTTCAAGCAATACTTATAATTAGCTTATTTGTTTACTAGTAATTCTATGAAGTATATCATGAAATCATAGAGTTGGATGGAACCAACTTTCCCATTCATCTGAGTAAACCAGTAGTTCTGAAACTGCCTCAGTTATGGAGCCCTTGGTGTCTCAATAACATTTACATAGTGCCTAACATGCAAAAAAACCCCAAAACAACCTCCCCAAAACCAATCTAATAAGTTAGAAATATATAGCTTATTAAATGATTAAATCAAAATGTTGAACTGCTCCTACTTGTTCACTGAGGAACCTGGGGAACTGCAGTATGGTTTGGGAATTAAGTGGTTACACCAACCCTTCCTTTTCTTTCTTTCTTTTTTTAACTGGATTAGTGATTTTTTTGGTATTAGTATATTCACTTCAATACTTTGAAAAGAAACCTCCTCCCCCCTCATCAACTGTTCCTCACCTTTAGGTCTTAAATTGTTTATTTTTTTCCCCTGAGGCAATTGGGGTTAAGTGACTTGCCCAGGATCACACAGCTAGGAAGTGTTAAGTGTCTGAGAACAGATTTGAACCCAGGTTCTCCTGACTTCAGGGCTGGTGCTCCATCTACTGCACCAACTAACTGCCCCCTTAAATTGTTTCTTAAGGTGTCGAGAAGAAGAGTGATTTGCCCAGGATTGTAGAAACAGTATATGTTAGAAGGAGGAGTTGAATTTTTCATTGAGTTCAAACAATGTTCCAGTTACCTCTATAATGGAAGGGGTCATAGAACTGTAAAGATTAATTAGAAGAATCTCTCTCTCTGTCTGTCTATGTTGATCAAGGTGCAAAAGGTAAGGGAAGATTTTGTAGCTGACATAATAACAGGAGCAGTTAGTGCCATAGTGCACAGAGCACTGGGCCTGGAATCAGGAAAATTCATCTTCCTGAATTCAAATTCAGCCTTAGCTACTTCTAGCTGTGCAACCCTAAGCAAGATACTTAACCTTGTTTGTCTCAGTTCTTCATCTGTAAAATGAGCTGTGAAGGAAATGGCAAACCACTCTACTATTGGCTGAAATGAACAATAGTTAATAATAACTATCATTTACAAAGGGCTTTAAAGTTTATAAAGCAGGTAACAAATATGATCTCATTTTATCCTCAAAACAACCTAACATTGAGAAACTGAGGTAAACAGAAATCAAGTGATTTGTCTAGGATCACACAGCCAACCTTGAGGTCTGTTTCTGTCTAATTCTCTATTCACTGTACTATCTAAATGCTTCTCCTATGTCTTTTCAAGAGTCAACAGCCCAGAAATTGTTTTTAGAAGCTTTTCTCACTTAGATGAAAACATCACAGTAATAAATAAGAGATCTTTTATAACATTTCTTGAACATCATTTTGTTCTGAACACCTTTCATATGCTAAGTAGTTTTTTCATGGACCCACTTGTATAAGTAACCCAGTGAATTACTGACAAGCATGCTGATGTATTTCCACATAAATATAATTTAACACATGTAAATTATACATTGAACCAGAGGTTTTTCACTAAACATTGAGTCTTTTTAGGTCAAATATAAAGCTTTTTTTTAAAGGGAAGCTTCATCATGCTTCTTACTTTAACATAAAAATGAGAAATTTAGAAGGTCCTAAGTGGACATTTGTTTTACCTGCAAATTCAAAATATATCAAGCCAAATTCTATCTTTAATCCTGAAATGAAAGGGGATTACCTTGGCAGCATATAATTTTTCTTGCTAGAATTAATAAAATGTTTGTTTTCCTAAGAATTAAAGGCTCATATTACTAGAGTAACATGAATGCTTTTGAATAACTGAAGTGCCTCCCCTCAAAAAGTTATAGAGCACTCTGTTAACTGTTAACCAGCATATACTAGTGAGAGATCCATTGTCCTTCGAAATGAATGGGCATTTGTTTTCACAAACTAGAGACTAGTGTTGCAGACCAGCCAAAGTGCTGGACCTGGAATCAAGAAGATTTAAGGCTGAAATCCTGCCTCTGATACTTAGCTCTATGATCCTGGGCAAGTAACTTAGTCTACCTGGGCTTCCCTGGCCTCATCTAGAAAGGGATGCTAAAAATGACTGTAGGAGGGTTGCTTTGAGGCCACAATGAGATAACACACATAAAAACATTGCAAATTTTAGAAGATGATTTAAAAAAAGTTCTCTCTGAATGTAGATGACATTTTCTATCCCAAGTCTATTGGAATTGTCTTGAATCTCTGTATTGTTGATAAGAACTAAGTCTATCATAGTTGATCATCACATAATCTCGCTGTTACTATACACAATGTTCTCTCTGTTCTGCCCATTTCATTCAGCATCAGTTCATGTGAATCTTTACAAGCTTTCCTGAAGTCAGCCTGTACATCATTTCTTATAAAACAATAATATTCCATTACCTTCCTATATCATAACTTATTTAATTGTTCTCCAACTGCAATTTCCAATTCCCTGCCACTATAAAACGGGATGCTACAAGAATTTCTGCACATGTAGGCATCAGGAACTAATTTTTACCTTTCTTTGTATCCTTTGCATTCTTTGTATGTAATGCTCAGAGAGTTTCACAAACATTGTAAAAGCTTAACAAATGCTTGTTACAGATGTTTATTTCTATAAGTAGAATGACAGTATTAAAATTAGGTTAATAATCCTTATATCCCAGAGTTGTTATGAATAAAGCACTTTGTAAATTTCAAATAAAAACTTACAGAATGTGGATTGTTCAACGTGAGATATAGGCTGATGAGATTTAGCTCCCATGTTTTTGCATATCATAATGTTATATTTAAGAGTAGAGGCATTAGCTAAGATCTTATAGTTCTTGCAGTTAGGGGGAGCACAGAACCTGGAAATGTTTTCAGATTTCTGTTATGGAAAATGAGCAGTCAATCTGAGGCTTGGCCAAAAATCTTACATTGCATGAAATTATTTGTATTCTACATGAGGGCAATTTCTTTATTTCTTTTTAATCATTGCTAAACATCAGTTACAAATAAGTTTCCTCACATTTTTGCTTCTGAGTTTTTAGAGTTTATCAGAATCATTTTGGTGAATTATTCTTGGATGAACATTACTGGTTTCATGACATGACCAAGCTCAATGGGGCTGATTTGGGGCAACTAAAAATATAGGATTGATATAGAAGTCAAGAAAACCTGCATTCAAATTCAGGATCTATTACTAATTTCACCAGAAAGGGTCTAAACTTTACCTGAGTAGATGAAAATACATGAATACACAAAGGACAAGATTGAACTAGATAGTGCCATTCTAAAATTCTAATCTCTTTAGAATTTAAAAATTTTTTTTAAATTTTCTTCATTAGTCTGTGAAGAAGCTATAGTACAGTAGGAAGAGTATGAGATGTAAGTTTGAATCTCATCTTTGCGACTTACTTGCTATGTGACTTTAGATAAATCAACCTCTCTGAACTTCAGTTTCCTAATGTGTAAAATAGGAAAGATACTACATGTTCTGCTTGCATCACTGGCTTGATGTGTAGATTCCTGATCTGGAAATAGTTTCCTTCCTTTCCAGACTTGATCATTTGGTTAACTAGTTCAATTCTATACTATTCTCTACTATTGATTTCTTACTCTCTTGTCCTTATGATTGTCACTCATGCTTTGCTAAACTGGAACCTTAAATTACTTCTACTGTCTGCTTCCTTTTCCCCCTATGCACATGTTGATGAATGGCTCCAGAGGAAGTTATGAAACTGCTGACTGGATCCCGTAATAAATTTATGCTTTCTAATCTCAACTGAGTCCTCCTCACAGCAGCAAGATGCTCCTTCTACTCTCCACTAAGTGATTCCTTATTCTACTAATCACAGCTGCTATTTCAAACTCCTTTCTTCCAAGTTTCTCATTGCACTCATTGTCCCCAATCCAAAATGAGAACCTCATCTCAGTTTCACTAAAAAACAAAAACAAAAACCTAAGCACTTGTCATTAAATTTCCTTCTTCTTTATCATCTCACATTCTTTTGACATCATTATTTAGGAACTTTACTTTTACTTTGATCTTTGATAATGAGGTCCTTTAAGAATATTTGATTCCTTCCCATCTTCTCCATCAATTTAACTATACAACTTGCCCTGCTTCTGGCATCCTAAAGTCTCCTAGACCGGAACAGGTTCCTTACTACTATGGTCTCCAAATCTCTGGACACTGCCATTCTGTATACATCTTCAGTGCTGATGTCCTTAAAAGACCCCTAATCCTCAGCACACATATCCCTGAGGCACACTTGAGACAGATAGGTATTTTCCATCTAACCTGTAGTTTAACTCATTTACATATATTGTCTTCTCCATTAAGAATGTGAGCCTCTTGAGAACAGGGACTTTCTATTTTCTCTTTGTATCCCCAGGACTTAGCACAGTGCTTAGCAACCAGGAAAAAAATAAGATTTTTTATACATTAATTCATTCAGTCCCTCACTTACTGTCATCACTTCCTCTCCTCAACCTCCCAGCCTTTATTATCTCCCTGTCTAGTGATTGCTTCCCTGCAGTCTACAAATATATCCAACTCCCCCAAGCTTAAAAATAAAACAAAAAGAAAATTTTACTAGGTTCTAACATCCTTATTAGGTAAAATATAATATTTCTGTTCCCCTTTCTAGCTAAGTTTAAGAAATTCGTCTTCATTAAGTTCCTCCATAGCTTCTCCTTTCATTCAATTATAAATCTTCTGAAGCCTGGTTTCTAATCTCATCATTCCACTGAAGCTGCTTTTTCTAAAGTAAGTGATCAATGATCTCTTAATCGCCAAATATAGTACCCTTAAAAATTCAGTTTTGAATCCACTACTTCGCACGTTCTCCTTTCCAGTTTATTAAGAAGGAAAAAGATATAATACTCATGATACATATGAAGTCATGCAAAACTTATTTTCACATTAGCTAAATTATGAAAGAAATAAAAAGCAAGAAAAATAAAATGAAAGAATATATTTTTAATCTGCATTCAGAGTTTTCTCTCTGGTTGCATTTAGTATTTCTCTTAATGAGTCCTTTGTAACTGTTGTAGATCATTGTATTGATAAGAGTAGCTAAGTTTTTTACAATTCATCACGATACAATGTTGCCGATACTGTGGACAATGTTCTAGTTCTGCTCACATCACTGCATCAGCTCATATAAGTCTTGTCAGGTTTTTCTGAAATCATTCCACTCATCATTTCTTACAATATAGTTTTCCACCACCGTCATATACTATAATTATTCAGCCACTCTCCAACTGATGGGCATCTCTTCAATTTCTAATTCTTTGCCATCAGAAAAAAAAAAGAGTTGCTGTGAGTGTTTTTGTATATATGAGTCCTTTTCTTTGATCTCTTTGGAATTCAGACCTAGGAGTGGTATTGCTGGGTTAAAAGGGTATGCACAATTTTATTGCCCTTTGGGTGTAGTTCCAAATTGTTCTCCAGCATTGTTGAACCAGTTCACAATCCCACCAACAGTGCCATCAATTTTCCTTATTTTCTTACATGTTCTTCAGCATTTTTCTTTTCTGTCATGTTAGCGATTCTGATGATACCTCAGACTAATGGCTTCTTTTCAATATAATCCATTTTGACTGCTATGTAATATTTTACTTTTCTCTTTTCTCTGAATTTCTGTGGCTCTTGGCTCTACTATTTGTTTAGCCATTCATTCCTCAATTTCCTTTGCTGGCTCTTCCTCCATCACCCTTCTCTCCTCTACTTATTATAAGTGTCCCCCAAGGTACCATACTATATGTGATGGAATGACAATAAAATATCTTGATAGGATTTAGGGGCATTATTTTGCATTCTATTAATCTTTTCTCTAAAAAGAAAGTTCAGGCAATACCTAAGAGGTGGCAGCAGAATAGTGGCCCACTTCTTTGCATTTGCACCATATTTAATCTCATAGAGTTTTCCCTTTCATATATTTTCTATTTTGGTTTACGGTGTTTGAAATGTTCTCTGCTCATAAATTTGAAATTAGGTATAGATGGCTATTGTATGACAGAGAAAAGCTTAGAGCAAATAACTATTCTGTGAGCTTTTTTATTAGGCTGAGTGAGTGGATAAATGGGAATATGACCCATGATAAAAATGAATGAAATGATCGCTATTTTTAAAGGAAGAAAAAGTTTAGGAAACCTTTCAACACAATATAAATGGTTTTATATTCATTTAGCAATCTATTACATATTCCTTTTCATACCTTACAGGCACCTGCCAAAGTCTCATACAAAATGTTTGTTGTGTAAAATTTTGAGATTGGTTGCATGGTAAATCCCAATAGTTATTTGACTAAGTAAATTCTTTGGTCTGGCTCAGCATGGAAGCTGGTGTCTTAAGTAAACTACTGAGAAGCACATGCTATTTATTCTCCAGCATATAAAATAACAGTGTTGTTTGGTAAAACAGGACTTGCTCTCTAATTGTATTTTTTCTGCCATACTTAAGTGTGTTGGATACTCTTACAATTTAGGAAGTCTAGTAGTTTTTCCAAAAAGTAGAAACCCCCTACAATGAAGGAAAGGAAGGCAATGAAATTGATACTCCAGCTGTAATAACAAACCCAAATGTTCTACCTAGGAGGGAAAAATATTGGCATGCTGCCTGTTTTCACACTTGCATTCCTTTCAGACCTAAAACAAGTGTAATATTGATATGAATGGAACTGTTCAAGGTGATGCCGTCTCTCCGTCTGCCATGTAGTCTTGAGACAAGGTCCATCGGTGAGATGGATCAAATGTTCCAGAAAACTAATCAGACCTTTGTAGCAACATTAACTTTTGTTTTCTGTTGAGGAAAGAGAGAAAAGAAAGAGTTCTTTATTTTTTAATAAAAGACCTTGACCTTTGAAATGACATACATTGATTCATATTTGGGCATAGCCTAGTTCAAGGCATTTTGAACTTGGTATCTATTAGGCATCTTAGACTCAACTTATCCAAATCAGAACTCATTATCTTCTCCCTTAGAAACTCCCTCCCTTACAAATTCCCTTAATTCTATCAAGGTCACTTTCTAGCTACAAAGACCAGAAATTTCAATGCCATCTCAAAGTTACAAAATAACAGAATCACAGAATCCAACAGTTGGATGGACTTCTAATTTGTGGACAAAAGGTATCCCCCCACTCTCACATACTCAAGTAATCTTTTAGCTTCTGCTTTAAGAGTTCTCAGAAGGGACAACCCATACAACCCCTCATTTCTCTTTTGGATAGCTTTAATTGTTTGAGAGTTTTTTCCTAAAATTAAGTTTAAATTTGTTTCTTTACATTTTCCACTCATGGTGGATCCTGGATCTGCTCTCCATGGCCAAAAAGAACAATGCTCTTTTGCACATGACAGCTTGTGAAACAAGGCAGCTAGCATGTCCTTCTTTACACTCAGGATAAACATCACCAGTTTCTTTAACCAGTTTCCAAATGTAATAGATTCAAGGCCCTTTCCTTATTCTAGTTGCTTTCTACTTGACACTCTACAGATTGTTCTTCTTAGGTCCTGGTCCTCAGAACTCTACACTTAGTACCCCAGATGGGGTCTGCTTAAGGTAGGGTAAAAGAATAGCACTTTCAATCACCTTTTTGTTCTTTGGAAGAACTATTCCTCTTAATGAAATAGAAGATTGCATTAACTTTTCTGCCTACCTGACATTTTGGGACTTATACCAGGCTCATAGAAAATATCCAGATATATTTTAAAATTTTATTTTAAATTTACAGAATAAAGCATGTCTCTCCCATCCTATTCTATCAATTTTAAATTGATTAATTTTAGTACCTAATTGAAAGACTGTACATTTATCTTAATTGAATTCCATCATGTTAGATTTAGCTCAATACTCTAGTCATTCAAGATTCTTTTGGATCCTGATGCTGTCATTCAGTGTTAGCTAATCCTTCTAGTCTTTGTCATCTTCAGATTTGATGAGCATACCACTTGTTTAAGATTAATTAAAATGCCATATAGCACAGAGCCCAGAAAAGCTCTTTGATGCACTCCCCTTGAAACAATCTGCCACATTGACATTCAATTATTAATATGTCTGAGTTCAGACATTTATTTCTAGATTCATTCAATTTATTATCACTTAATCCTTATCTTTCCAGCTTTTCCTCAAGAATAGTATCAAATATTTTATAAGACATTTTGTTAAAATTCTAAATGAAATTTATCAACAACATTTTCCTCACTGACAAATTTAAAGATCTAATTACAAAAAGAAATTAGGTTATTTCAGGAATCAAAATCAAATTCACTGGCTGATAGTTTAATGGTTCTCTTCTTTTATTATTATTAGATTTGCCTTTCTCCAGTCTTGTGGCACCTTGCCTCCTCTTCAAGTTGTTTCTTCTCCCACTCCTTTTTTTGTTATCTGTAGCTTCCATCACCAGTTTTGGCTCATTTTAATCTTTGTTATTCTTATCAGTATTATTGCTTGACTTGTTCTCACTCATCATGCAGAGCCAGTAAGTCACTTATCAGTCATTTATAAGTCTTATCTCCACAATATCTCTCCCATCTGTCAGCTTTTAAAATAATGACATCACCTTAGTTTGAGGCTCTTCTCACAAATGTATGTCCTGCCTCAAGTCTCTCCTTATTCCAATGATCCTCCATATAGTCATTAAAATAATATTCCTAAAGCACACACCTGCCCAAGTAATTTCCCTACTCTATAAACTCCGATTATTCATTACACTTAGGATCAAACAAATATAATATCTTCCCTGTTTGGCATCTAAGGCCAACTTTCCTTTCCAGCTTCTTGACATATCATTCTCCTCAACACAATCTATGGTTCAATCAAACTGGTCTACTTGAAGTTTCTCATATATAATATTCCATTTCCTATTTCCAAGTCTTTCAATTGTCTTTCCTTCATGCCTGAAATTTATACTCCCTGCTAACCTTCACTTCTTAGTCTCCTTCCAAGCTCCGGCTAAGAGACATATTCCACAAGAAGTATTTTCAGATCCTCCCAATGCTAGGACCTTCCTCTCCCCTAATACACCTTGTATGTACACATATTTGTACCTATTCTATATGTGCATACTTTATATATGTGCACACATCTACCAAATATGTATACATTGTCTCTTAGAAAGTAACTTCTTGAAGACAAAAACTGTTTCACTTTTGTTTCTGTAAACCTGTTACTTAGTATGATACTTGGCATATAATAGGTACTTAATACATCCTTGGTGACTGGTGAATAGTTGGGTATGAACACATTGGTGATATGCCATGTGGTATGGTGGAAATAGAGTTGACTTTGGGGGTAAGAAGACTCAGTTGGATTGAAACTCCATCTCTGAAATATATTTGCTTTGCTCTAGCAAATCCTTTAATCTGAGTTTCCCAGGCAAATTCTGAAGACTAGAAGTTATAGAAAGAGTGCTGATCTATATTGGAATAGGAAATTTCCTATAGCAATGAAAACACAGATCTACTATCCTCGCTAAAAAATCCACATCACAATTTGAGTGAAATGATCACATTTGAGGATGGCTAGCAAGGTCGAACAGTGGACAGAGTGCTGGGCCTGGAATCAGGAGGAGTTGAATAGAATTTGGCCTCTGACACTAGCTGTGTGATTCTAGGCAGGTCACTTAATTGCTGTCTGCCTCAGTTTCCCCATCTGTAAAATGGGTATAGTAATATCACCTATCTCTCAGAATCAAATGGAAAAAATAGCATTTAATACAGTTTGTGGCACTTAGTAGGTGCCATTGTTACCAATGCTGCTACTGCTGCTATACACACCCCATGTGAATATTTTCTTGCACTCATTAAAAAATATTTTAGGTACCCCATAACTACTTTAGGAGCTACATTACATGCCAATTTCATATACAACCATACTAGTTTCATATAATGCAGTGTGGACAACAGATAGTCTGCTGTTACAATATAGGTCCTCATTTAGAACCAAACTGAATAATTTCCAGACAGAGATTTTATTGAACACCTGGTTTATGCACACATCAGACAACAATCAAGATTTTCTGTCTGATCGGGGACAATTTGAGATTTATACTGAGATCAATCACACTAAAGCTTATTTGCAAATTTGGGACCATTTCTTAATCCCTCCCATATTTTTTGTCATTATCTTTCTAAAATAATTATTGAGTGGATGAAGGGGAAGACTGTTCATTGTCAATTTAAATAGTTACTTTTGAAATAGAAATCTTCCTTCTTTTTGATACAGATATAGTGTGAGCCAAATTGCGCCAGAGGTCATCAGGCCCAAATTATCTGTTAGGCTACATGTTTACAGGTCATCAATGACTATAGTGCCATCAGTATTAGACGGAAAACTTGGGTAGCTTTTCAATGTCATTCAGTCAATTTGTTTAACATCTAGGAGGTGTGAAGTACTATGTTAAGAAATGGGGATACAATGAAAGGTAAAGGAGAATCCTTGTTCTCAAGGAACTCACAGTCTGATTGGGGAGAAAACATGCAGCCAACTATGTATAAATAAGCTCTATGCAGGATAAATTGGAAATAATCACCAGAAACAGGGCAATAGAATAAGAGAGATGATTATAAGCTTCTTAGAGAAGATCCTAGCAAGGACTTGAAGGAAGCCAGAGAAGCAAGGATAAGGATATGAGAAAAGAGGGAGTTTTAGGCATGGAGGCTCATATTTTCTCTTATTTACTATTCCCTATTTTTATGTTATTTTTCCATCCTTTCTATTTTAATTTTCCTATGGTTGTTTCTAATTCTGCTTTATTTAACATTTCAGCTATGCATATTTTAATAATATATATGCTTTTCATTTGAATTATGATTAAATATAAATTTTTGTAGATTAATTTCCATCAAAAATTCCAGAAAATTTCCAAAATATTTTATATTTATAGGATTTAGTAATAATGTATACATTGTTATATGAAATGAGGCCTTCCAGGCACTTTGTAAACTTGAAAGTTCTATGTAAAGTCAATTGTTATTGTTGCTGCCAGAAGTCACATTCTGTAAGAGTTGAAGATGAAATAGAGATAACTTCTAGTTTCTCTTTAATGAATCAACAAATAAAAACCACTGCTTTTACTTTATAGGGAAATAAAGAAGCTGTCATTAACTCCCACCTTCAACATTTTCCTTCTCCAAACTCCATGATCATTCCTTGAACTGTTTTGTTTTTGCCCCGAGCTTTGGGAACTTAGGTCCATTTGGTTGGAGTGGTTGAGATGTCTGACATTGCAGAGGTGCAGTGAGGAGTTGTGAAATGGGGAATTGACAGATAATTACTATTTGATGGCAGAACAGAAAAAAGTGTAAAACTAAACTATAGCTGAAGTCAGCATTCCTTTGCCTTCCAATAAATGTTGACAGTATATAATTAATTCCTTTTATTAAGGAACATGAAGAGGAATCAAAGGAAGTTCACGTAGATTATTAACTGGACAAAATTTGTTATAACCAAATAGATTATTTGCTTTTTCTATGGTTATGGAAGTAGGTTTACATGCAAATAGAGTTTTCATAATGGGGTTTTATATGGACAAAAAGTGTTTTTATTTAAATAGTCTAAATTACCTGTACATTTATTAATATATCCATATAATCAGATATGTGAAAACTTTCTTCATTCACACAGATTACAGTTCTCCATACTCTAATAGCTAGTCTATGAGTAACTGTGACCAAAAATATTCAGTTCTTAGGGAACAGATGTGTCTGATATGGGGCCATATTGGAAGTTATCCCAGTTTAATAGAAATCTGTCAATTTTTTTTGAGTTTAATTGGAAAGAATATGTGGAGGTCATGCTGCAGTCCAGAAGTAGGACATTTGTGGAAGTTTAATAATAATAATGATAATAATCCATTTCTATTATAATGAGAGGTAGTATAGCATTATTGTTAAAGAACCAGTTTCAAAGATAGGAAGATCTGTATTTCAGTTCCAATTCTGACACATAATGATTGTATAACCCCAGCAAGTCACTTAAGTTCTTAATTGTTCTAGGAAACTCTCTGATATTATAAATTACAGAGAAGATGCTGACTTGAATTGATAAAGAAGTACTGTGGAGTTCTCTACAGCAATGAAGATACTGGTCCAGTTCATAAGCTTACCCCCATCATTATCCCTCTTTCTACCCCTACCCCTATTCCTGTCTCTCTCTCATACCCCAGCTCTGTCCCTCTTCTTAATGAGGTGATGTCAACTCATTGTTACATTAGAAAGTATTGCTATATCCATGTCTAGTCTTGTAATTTCTTTTTTTTTAAACAGTGTAACCCATACCTTAGAATTATACTCTTCCTACTATATTCTCAGCATAGGAAAAAGAGAAGTGAAAATCTAGATTTTAATTGTCTTCTTTGAACCTTCTTCCAGGGGATGTGTTCCATGTCACTGGTCCCAACAAACTCACCTTTGAAGAGGCTCAAGAAGAGTGTGCCAGCCAGGATGCCCGACTTGCTACCGTGGGGGAGTTACATGCTGCCTGGAGAAATGGATATGACAAATGTGATTATGGCTGGCTATCAGATGCCAGTGTGCGCCACCCCGTGACTGTGGCCAGGGCCCAGTGTGGAGGTGGTTTACTTGGGGTGAGAACCCTGTATCGTTTTGAGAACCAGACAGGCTTCCCTTTACCTGATAGCAAATTTGATGCCTACTGCTTTAAACGTAAGTCTCTTCTTATTTTTTTTCTAAATTATGAATTTGAAGAGTGCGTCAAAGTTATGAACTGAAGACAGATTTTTCTCCATGGGTAGTAAATTCCATTTCATGTGTCCTGCTCAGGAAAATAGCTTTTTATAGTAGTTTTGGAAAACAAAAGAATTAGGCAGACAAAAAAACTTAAAGTTAGGAAAAGAAAATACCAGCTTAAGGTCCTAACTGTGCCCTGTCATGCCTTAGAATCCCAGCCTCTGTTTCTGGATACCTCTCCAGGTTGGTGCAATTCCTTAAAGTTGGGAAATTGTTGGTGCTATTATGCTGAGGCAACATGTGGCCAAGTTAAAATCTTTCTATTTTATTTGTTTATATCATTTCCTAGATTTATCATTTATATCAAATAGTATAGTATAGAATTTTAATGGAAGTAATTTTTAGGTAACTAGAACTTTCTAAAATAAAATACTATTACAAAATAATAAAATAAAATACAAAAACTTGAGTAAGTAAATTACCAATTATCTTTCTTAAAAATAGAATATGACAAATAAAAACATAATAATTACCAATAAGTCTTAATAGGGTAAATCTAATACTTAAACTTTTCTTACTCTGTTAAAATATAAATTTTCAACATTAATTAGATATTTACTTAAATTTCTTAGATCTTCTAAAAGCTCCCATTGTCTCTCAATTCAGGTGTTCTATGTCTATTCTTACTAGAATAAATCTTAAAGTAAGCAAATGAAGACTTATTTGAACAAATTTATACATTGGTACCTCACTATAATGCTGACCAAAAAAGAATAGAATACCATTTTGCTTGCATTTAATGCTATCATTACCTTTATTATAATGAGGCTCCAGTGTATCTTGCCCCAGTGAGATAAATGAAAATAAAGAAGTATGCAACACATTAATTGAAGACACCAGTGATTGTTTAAATTGAAAACATTTTGTTATTGCTCAGTGACTGGGAAGAAATCAAGTTGAGATAACTAGGTAGCCCCAGTGCCTAAGGTCTGCAGAACAGATGTTCATGTAGTAGAGAGGAATGATGTCACGTGTTGCTATATCCAAGCTAAGTTGCCTCCATCTCTTGCCAAAAGGCTGGTTCTGTTCCCACTGACTAAACTTTCTGAGTGTTAAAGCCACATGTTGTATATTTAGCTTGAAGCAAGACAGCCAAACAGCAAAGAGCCAATGGGAAGACTAGATTTTTCACAGGCACTCAAGCAACTGAGCTCTGCCAGGGAAGGTATCATTCTTAATCATTTTCAAAACAAACCCTGTATTTACAAAAGGAGAGAGACATTCCTTTCTTCAGACTAGGTTCACACAACAACGATTATCAAAGGCTTTAAACCCTTCTTTAGAATGAATTACTCATATGATTAAGGAAAAATACAGATTGGAATTGGTGGAAGGCAGAGGGAATTGGAAGAGTAAGGTAGGGGAGAGAAGAGTGGTAAGGGGGCAGAATTACCTAGACAGCATAGTTTTAATGCTTGAACACACTTTGTAATATTTAAACTGGGCATTAGAAAGCTTCTTTTCGTTTCTTCTTCTTTTTCTTCTTCTTTTAATGAATAGGACTTGCTGTTTTGGGCAAACTCTGCTTCCCACCAAAACCAGTAAATTAAAATAAAAGCAGTTTTCTCCCCAAATTAGTGAATAAATAGTTTCAAGCATGGTGCTATTTTCTAAGTATTTTATATCAATAAATCATAGAAAAGGTGGAAATAAGACATGGTCTTCCCTTTAGATAGAACCACTCCTTTCAAATCTAAAATTTAATGAACTTTAACATGTTAAGCCCAGTTTTCATTTGAAACATATTTCAAGTTCATATAATATGGTAAATGGAATATATTAATGATTTGCAGCTAGAGCATTGAGTTTATTCTGTGATCTGCTCAGCTAACGTAGAGGCTAGCTTTGTTTTTGTTTCTACCATTTTTATAAATAGACTCCTATCATCTTTGAACATTATTTTCCCTGAAGAATAGACTAAGTATATAGGTAGAAGAGAAAAACCTGTCCTTGGACATTATGTAATATCAATTATTTCCCCTCATTTCATATGAACTTTTTGAAGTGACTTTTGACATATTTCAAAAGATTCAAGCAATTTTTCTTAAATCTTTTCTGATTGTTGTCTATTTTCCCCAGATAGAAATGTTGTCACCAGAATCCTTAGTGTGAAATGTGAAAGATAATAATCTTAAATGTGAGTGGTAAAAATAACTCAGCAGTACTGTCTGAGTTGTGAGCCTCAGCCACAATTAAAATCTGTTTCAGCCAAGAGTGACTATCTAGAGTGATCACAGATTTTTACAATTAATTGTCAAGCAAAACAATCCATGTTGTCCTTGTCTCCTTTGGCATGATACCCTTCATTAAGAATATGTGGTAAGCTATATCTCTGATGATTACAAAATGATAGGCATGACTTTTCTAGTTTCAGTTTCCCCATAAAAGAATGAAATAAAACTCTCAAAATGACATGATAAATGAACTTTAAAACTTTTCTTGCTCTCTAAAAACTGGATGGATTTTGGGAACATGATAATAAGTATCGTTATAAAATACAATGGCCTAAGTGTTTTTCCCTCCATAAGTAAACTTAGATATCCATTAAAAGATAAAATAAATAAAATAAACCCCGCAGTCTAGCAAGTTGTTCCTGAGTTAGACAATCCAGTTTTTTATAGTAAGGTGATTGATTAGGTCTTAATAAGTATCATAAAACCAAGATATTGCAAATGATCTTTAAAAGTCCTCCAATATATATCTTTTATTTCAGAATGATCCTTAGACTAGTACTGACACATAAAAGTCTCATCTTTAAAAGACTTTAAAGACCTCCAGAAAAGCAGTTAACATTTTAAAACTCTGGAAATCTATCCTAATATTCTACAAGTCCCACCATAAACAGAAAAGGTTTTCATTTACCTAACCTAGGATTCTGATGCTGTAGTTTAAGCCCATTTTTCTTGTTATTTTATTCTCAGTGAGGGTGGAAAATAATTGGTGACCAACTTAGATGCATTTGAAGTTCCTCCCTAAATTGTCCTCCAGCCTTTTGGCTGAAAAATTTCCTTTATTTTGATGTCTTATTTTGTAAGTCTTTAATCATCTTTATGATCATTCTTTGAACTTTGTCCAAAATTTTCACAGCCTCCTTAGGATGTGAACACAGTACTGTAGTAAAAGTCTAATCAGTGCTGTACATAACAGAAAGATTAACTATGTAGGTATATTGGTAATTTTCCAGCTGTTTTTTTTAACTATAATGTTAAATTTTTATCTATGGTGAATTAACATTCTATTATGCCCTCCAGATCCTTTTCTTCTATTTGTCTACACGACCAATCTTTCCTCATTTTATTTTGTAAGGAGTTTGTTTTTCCTGCCCCAGTATACTCCTTTATATATGCCTTATGGAACTTACTAAAATTATTTCTGTCAACTGTCGAGTAATTTTAAGTGATTTACATAATTTGTACATCCAAGGTTTATTTCAATTCCTGCCATCACCTGTAATAGGTCCAAATGCATTTTTATATATTCCCCATATTTCATAACCATTCCTAATAATTACATTTAAATAACATTGTTCAATAAGGAAAAGACAGATCTGCAATCTAATATAATCACTGAGGATAAGAAGGCATTTCTAAAAATTGAGAAACCTCATTAGAAACAAACAGACAATAATCCCTTTTCTTTGTCAGTGATATAAACAATTCATTTTTTAAAATGCAGATTTGCCTTTGATGTGAGGCATCTGCTGGTGAGCTAATTTGCTCTCATACTGCTGATAGATTTTTACATTTTATTAGGAAACACTGCTTCGTGTCTCCCATCAGAAGCACAGAACAAGATAGCCTGATGGACATAGAGAGCAACAAGTACAGTAATGTGAAACATCTGTGTAGAAGGCTGGCTATAAAGGTTGGAAGGGAGCCTTCAAGCACAAGCAAGCTGTTTTTTTATGAGCTTCATTAGTAAAGAAATTGAGAGAATACTAGTGACTATCACCTAAATGAACACATTTCCATCAGAACTCCTCCTTAGAAGGGAAATGTATACAATTATATTTCACTATTTTGCTATCTTTGCACATTCTACATCAACCTAGTATGAAGTAACTCTTCTTATGCCATGTCTTTATGTGGTTATTTATGCTGACTTTTAAAATACAATTAATTTAGTTTCTCCATTGTCTTAGGCTGTATGATGGGTCAGATAAACTGAGTTCTGATCTGGTTCAGCTGTTGACAGCTACAACCACACACGCATATACATTCACACATACACACCCCCTAAACCAATCACATGAAGGGTTTTACCTTCTATAGCATGGCCTTCCCGTAATTTAGTTGACTATGGGTAGACTTTCTGCAATAGCCTTGAAAATCAATGGATGCCTCTTGTTTTGGAAAAAACAATCACAAATCCCTTAAAGTTGGATGTGCCTTGGAAGGGATGATTTTACTTCAAATTCAATAAAAATAGAAAAGGACACAGTTAAAACCTAAAATGATACTTATTTCTGACAGAACAGTTTTCAAGGCAACATAAAGACATCTCCATGCTTCTAGGAGAACTGGTAGTTGGCAAAGTTAGAAGTCAGAAGTATCTGATTCCTTGACCTCTGAATTGACTCTTAATTAACTTCAGTAGCAAAGAAAAAAAAAGTCTTAAGTAGGAAGGGAAGAGTACAATTGATTTATTAATGATTTATTCATATAAAATACCAGTAAGTTGCTAAATGTTTTCATGATGTTATCACAGGAACTTACCATATCTATATTTTTTAGACTTTCCCTCCAAACGTAGTAAAAAGATAAATTTGAGAATTGAAACTGAAATGTGTTTTGACATATGAAAACTTTTAAGACAAATCTAGATAGTTAAATGAGAACTTGTAAGATAAATAGATATAATCCCAAATTTTCTGAAAGTCTCTCAGAAATTGTGATCATAATTAAAAAAAGACAAAAAAATCTAAGAAAACAAGGAAGAAAATCAAAGTAAATAACAATTCACTTTTGTTATTTGTTTAAAAAACAACCCTAATCTTTTTCTTGTCTTAATATTAACAGACACAAATAGCAAAAATCCAATAATATACAAACAGAGGTTTATTTAAATGGACATTACAAAAATGATGAAATAGAATGCCCAGGAGAAAAATAGTCAATGAAATCACATAAATCATAAATAATGAAGCACCCATTACAGTTTCAGCCTATGGCATAAAAGATAGGTTACGTTCATTGTTAAGCTTTACTAGAGAATAGCAATATATATTTATTTTTATAAAATAGTCTTAGAATTATTACATAGTAAATCCAATGATATTACACTTATCACTGAGAGAGGTATTTTCTAAAACTGTTAGACTTTAATTCTCCAAGAGTTTTAATAGAGCACCATTGACTTTCTAATAGTAACCTTCCCTCCCCTGGTGTGACCAGTCATTGATTGTTAAAAGTTCCAATTTTTCCAAATTCAAACTTCCTTATTCACCATAATGCTATGGAATCCTGTATAAAAATATTACTTCCCTATTTGTACACTACATTCCTTTGAAAAGTTTAGCCAATTGCTGGTAAAACCTGAGGCATTGCAATATAGAATTTTATGATGATGTGTTACTTTCTATTGCCTAAACACACTCCTACTGCTGCTCAAGATGTCTTTTGGTGATTTGTAATTATAGGCTGAAAATATACCATGTAGGTATTTTATTTCCTGTTCTACATTTGTATTTTATACCAAAGTTAGTCTGGAAATAGCCCCCATGATTATGACTAAGACTAAGTGCATAATAAAGGCAGAGATGTAACAAATGTCAGGCAAAATGTTCCAGAGACATTTTACTAACATTCAAGAAGACCATGCTTCATTCACAGGAAGATGAAGATAAATGATTGAACACCTGGAACACAGTAAAGAGTCTTTATTTAAAAAAAAACAACTTCATATCCTGTTTTTATCAAAATCTCCAGATTATGGACAATCTAGCTATTTATTAGTAACTAAATTACATTTGATGTGGCTTTTTGTTTTTCAGTAATTTTAGACACTCCCTCTCCCAGGAGGCTCCGTGCTGCCTGCACAGTTCTCTCAGCTTGGGCCACAGGGTGGGGGAACTGTACAAAGCCTGGGCCTAAAAATTTAACCCAACTTTGACAAGATAGTACAAAATGCTCTAACTAGATTTTCAGTTACTGTTGTTCCCAATATGTGTTTTAGTCACATTTGTGCTCCCCCAAATACTTAAAGTCATAAAATTATTAATTTTTCTTAACTTGGCCAGACTTCAGGGACCATAAAAATCATCCTTTGCCAAATAAAATAATGGATTGATATATGAACACTGAATATTCATCTGCATGATTATTTGTCTTTGCATTAATTGGGGCGTAGTTTTTAGTTTCCCCCTTCCCCAAACACCGGACGGGCAAACATAAACCCTCAGTGGCTTATCTAATTTACTCTTTGAAATTATCTTTCTAGCTAAACAGAACATATCAGAGTCTACAACCATCCCATTGAATATCCCTGTGGAAACAGCACCACCCAATTTGTCCAAGGAACCACAAATAATACCAATCCAAGCTACATCCAGTATCCCTTTAATCACCGAATTACCTGTCACTCAATCAAATATCCCTTCTATGGGGGAAATAGTGAATATTGAACGGAAAGTCACATTTCTTCCACCTGGAGTGATTGAGGAAAAATTTGAAAAGGTCACAATTCAACCTGAGGCTTCCATAAGCAGCTCAACACCTGGGAGTACAGAAAGTCTATGGGATGTGGAATATGTGCCATCTGCATCAGGACCACTTGAGAAACCAGATACATCTGAAATTGAAGAAGTTTCTTTATTGCCATCAAGTTCCTTGGAAAATGGAATATTCCAACAGGAAACTGGCACCCCTCATCATGCCACTGATTTGTGGGAAAGGAATACAGAAGATACACAAGAAGTGATTACCCAAACAGAAGAAATTGAAGTGGCGCCCTTGGTAACACATATAGAAACTTCAAAGGATTCTCCAGTGAAGGAGTCCTTTACACTTGGGACTCTGGATATATCCACAGAAATGGGAACTAAAACTGAAAAAGAACCAACAAATATTTCTGGATTAGGGCCTACAGATCAATATGAATTCACTCCAAGAGAAGATGAAGAAGAAACACATACTATTAAACCTGATCAGAACATATTTGCTTTTAGCCAAATTCCAGAAGTTGTTACAGTGTCAAAGATCTCAGAAGAGAGTAACCTCACTATGACGGAGCACACTGATTCTCTAACAACAGTCACAGTAACCTTACCTGTAAGCATGCCTACCAAGGATGGCTCTTTCATAGACAGTTGGGAAGAGACACAAACCAGTAGCAAGATAATTGAAGACTTTTCTGGTCAACATGGATCTACACTTTTGACATTAGAAAATCACACAGAAGTCAAAATTTTTGCTTCCTCCCAAGATCTTACTTCATCACAAGGTTTAGTTGAGGGAACGTCCACACTTATTTATCCTGATCAACAAACAGAAAACCTAGAAAGGGAACAAACATTTAAGCCAGAAGCAACTACTGCAGAAACAGAGAAAGACATGACAAAAGATCCACTTTATGGGAGAACAGAGGAAGAAGAATTCTCTGGAATGAAGCCTTCTCTTGAGAAAACTGATATCACAGAATACACTGATGAAATGACCAAGTATTTTGATGCTTCTGTAACAACAACAATCACAACAAAGATAAGTTTAGAGTCAACAAAAGCAAAAGATGTTGAAGACAAGTTTCTAAGTACACCAATCACCTTAGAAACAGATGGTTCTCCTGATACAACAAAGATGGAAGAAAATAAAACCAAAGTTCATTCCACAAGCAGTACTTTAAGTCTAGAAGTTATCACAGTATCTAAATTGCCACTGGATGAAGATAACACGACATCCAAGTCTTTGGCATCAACAGAACATGTAGGCACTACAGCATTGCCCACTGCCTTACTTACAACTGCAGAAGCAACTGAAAAACATTTTGACACTGGAAGAACTTTTCCCCTTACAACAGTTATTACTCAAAGACCAGGGATGAAGTTCACAGAAGAATCCTGGAAAGATAAAGAGGAGTTCACAGTGAGTTTTCAATCAACTCCTAAAATAGGCATTAAAGAAGAACCAACTGTTAAATATTCTCCCACAGATACAATCATGGAAGGAAGTGCTATCGATGAAGAGTTAGATTTGGACACACCAAAATCACTAACTACTGCCTATCAATTTGCACAAACTGTATATGGGGAAGGAACAGAGTCTGTTAATTATAGTACTAGCACCCAGGAGCCTCCTGCTCATGTAGAAGCTGCACAAACTGTGTCTTTAATTCCTTCTGTTTCATCAGAAGGTAAAGTCACCCAAGATGTGCAATTGGTTGATCAGACCCCTTTTGAAGCAACTCCTTCTCTAGAGACCATTCAAACAATAAGCACAAGTACACAAGTAACTCCTGTTGAGCTCCCTGTTTCTGAGAAAGAACAACCTAGTGAGCATTCAATGTTTATCACTGACTTTGTGGCCACCACTTCTTCAGAAGTACTGATAACTCCACAAGTAAAAGACACAGATGAACATGACTTTGAAGGATCAGCATATCCAACCTCTGAAGATGGGCTGGTGACAGATTCTAAGCATGTTCCAGTCTTTAAAACTACTGTTGGAACAATAGAACACAGTATATCTTATCCACATTATGTCTCTGTGACTGAGCAAAAAATGAAGACTGAAGTAGAAACAGTGACCCTTAGCACTGCAACAGAAGGACCTGAACAAGAAGCTGAAAGAAGAGATAGTAGTCCTTCTATATGGGAATCTAGATCATCTTTGCATCCATTCACTATAGAAGACATACTTCAGGGCACAGAAGAAACAATTATTGGGAAAAAAGAGGAAACCTCCCAAGATTATACAGAGATTGGCTCAGGATTATTGGAAGAGCCCAAAGGCACTGAAACAGTAGTGCCCACTGCAGTTGCAACAGTGAAAACCACAGTGCCACATGATATGACTATTCTCTTTAGTTCACTAGACAAAATTCATTCCACTTCAACTTCTAAGTCCTTTGTCACTAAAGAAAAACCTCCGATAATTGATAGGGAACCTGGTGAGGAAACAACCAGTGACATGGTAATAATTGGTGAATCAACATATCATGTTACACCCACCCCTCCTGATGACATGGTAACTAAAGAATTAGAAACAGATATTGATAGAGAATATTTTACAACCTCAAGTGCTTCTTCCATTGCACAGACAACAAGACAACCCACAACCGAGGAAGGCAAAGATGCTTTAGGATCTCAGGAAGTTCCTACTTCAGAGCCTCAGGCAAGGGAAACAATCCATCCTGATATAAATGTATATATTATTACAGTCACAGGCAACAAGACAGGTAAGTCTATCCTTTCTACACATGCCATTCAAGGCAATCAGCATTTTTACCATGACAGTTTTTTTTTTGAAACATCAACATATCAGATGCTGCCATTAGAAGATAACTGGAGTGTGAAATATTTCATAAAAATGATATTTTAGTTACATATAGTTGCACTAAGTGGTATGTTGGAAGATGTTAGTACATTGGAAGAATATTTGATAACATTTGATTTTGAAAGTCATAAGAAACTCGCTTTGTCATCTAATATAACCAAATCATCTATTATGCATCATTTCAAAACATGTGGAATCAAGTGTTTTAATTTCAGTGTCCTTCCATCATTACTACTTAAGTGTAGCATTTAGACTGTGTTAACATTCCATTAGTCTGTAATTATTAACATCAACACTTACAGTTTGGACAGCTAAAAAAGTGTTGGATCTTCAAGGAGCACACATACAAAGGTAGAATTTGGAGCTCATTTCAAAGGTGCTTTGGGTGTGGGGCATGGGTATGAGGGTGGAGGGTGTATTTTGTAGGTTCATTGTAATCAGTATTGGGTCATATCATTAAATACTACATGGAAATAGTGGGTTTTTTAATGCTACTTCAACACATTTTTTAGCTGATGTCCTTGTGTCTACATATGTAGCTTTTTATTCAATGGGTATACAGAACAGAAATGGATACAGTACTGACTTTTTACAATATTATAATTTTTATTTATGACCAGTAACAAATAACCTAAACTAGATATCCTGGTTTCAATATTTCATGGTATTCAAATGATGACACAGAACATTTTAAACTTATAATTTTTTTCTTTCTGTTTATATTTGTAACACCTCTAAGTCTACTTGAATATATTTTCTCTTTGAAATAATTGTTTAAAGGTTCTTCTCTTGATCAGTATTCATAAGTACAATTATTGAAAGAAACATTCTCATGAAAAGAAGAATGTGCAATACCATTTATAGTCAACCTTTATGGATTAATATATTTGTCCAGGTTTCTTTAGATGAAAGAAATTATCAGGTTACAGATAAAAATCTTGACAAGGAACTAAGATAATTATTACCACCTCTACCTTGATCTGGTATATTATTGCCAGATTTGAGGAATATCAAGTTTAGGAAGTGCATTGCATTCTAACTGCTTGCTGCTTAGAGATGCTAATCATTGTGGTTGATTTCTTAGTAATAATTTCTTCCTCATAAAGTGGCTAGTATTCCCAACTGTGGGAAGTGAATGATAACTGAAATAGTGGGTCAGCTCTTTGTTTACATAGGTGCCAATAGAAACCTCAAGCAGAAATATTTCAAAATCTTGTAAATTTTATGTCTTCTATATGAGAAAAGAATATATAAACATAAATATTCCTTGTTTGAGATGAAACTTATGGAATTCACCTCTCCCCCCCACCCCATGTGTGTGTATGTGTATGTGTGTGTGTATCTATTACATCTATATCTTTATGTAAAGAAGGAGAGGCAGAACAGAGACAAAAAGAGAATGTATTGGAATTAATCATTGTTTTAGAATGGCATTAATCTAAATTTTCTTTCCTTTCTACTTTTCTTTCTTCTCTTTTAAGTTGAGTTAAGTCAATAAGTATTTGGTAAGGGCTTATTATTTGGGCACTGAACTAAATGTGAGGAATATGAATACAAACAGAAAGACAAGTCCGTGCTCTTACATTCTAGTTTATATTCTAATGGAGAATGACTATATATATATATATATATGTTGCAAGTTAAAAAGTATATTGATGAATGGGAAAAGAAGGTACCTGACCTTACAGGGGCCATGATAGAAAAAGTTTAAGAGTGGAGTATAGACTGGAGAAGAAAGAAGACATGGCTAGCTAGTCTTCTGTGTTGAAATAAAAGTTTTGGGAAACAAGTTTATTAGGAAAGCTCATAGGGCAGAGAATATTTCATATGATAAGCCTAGTTGTGAAATGAACTTTCCAGGGTGAAGAAGTTTCTGTGGCTTGAAAGAGAAAAGTCAGAGAGTCAGGATAGCAGCCTGGAGAGGAATCATGTGAAAATAAGTTTGGCTATTACTGCTAATGTTTTGATTTTTCTTTGATAAATGACAATTTAAAGGCAACAACAATAGGAAAAATGATTTTGCTAGAGGTCATGCTACATCCTGTACTAAGTTCTGTACTGAGTTCTCTTGAGAGCAAGATTACATTTCCTACTCTCTGCCTGCCTCTTCATTTTTCTGGTGGAGAAAGGGTTGACATATAAGTAAAAATCTGGTTATGGAGTTGGGGCAGGCTTGGAGTTGGGGCAGGCTTAAATTTGGGGTTCTAACCCTTATCTAAATTTGACCTGGAAGCTTATATAGATTAACCCTACTTAGTTTGCATTACTGATTTGCAAGTGTATAGTTTAATTCTGACTGCCTCCAAGGTGTGGGATTTACACATGGGATAACAATCAGCAAGATTTAGGCCCAAATCTGCCTCAAACACATAATTATTGTGTGACTTTAGGCAAGGCATTTAACAATCTCATTGTTCCCAAGATACTCTCCAAAACTATAAATTACAAAAAAGGTGCTAATCTCTATTGGAAAGTGGATTTCCCTTACCATGATGAAATTACAAGATTAAAACAAAACAACAAAAGAACCTTTAAGTTAATGTGACTGAAAAAAAATAAAGTAAAAATGTGTCCCCATTCGACAATTCTTAAACATGTGATGGAAGATCAGATTATAAAATGAGGAGGAAAAAAAAGTGATTTCCTCCAGTAGAAGGATTTTGAGGCTTGAGATAAAAGGGGAGGCAGAACAGCATGTTTGAGCATCTCAGCCAGCCCTGAGGCAGCTCACAACAAAAAGTGAGGATTTATGATTGAATAGAGAGTGAGCTGAGCTTCCAGAAGGATTCAGCCCAGGGAAAGAAGAATAACCATTTCCTCTCATGTCTACCCTTCTTTAAAAAAGGGGAGGGGATAGAAAATTGTTCTGAAAATAGCATTGAGAAAAAAAGATCAAAACACTGGGGAAGAATACCTGCTCAGAAGTACCTTGGTTTGAAAATTTTCTTTTTTCCAAATCTGCTCTTCTCTAAAATAAAGCAGGGATTTTTGTTGAGAAGTTTATTCATATGTGTTCATCAATTTATTTGCACAAAATTCAGCTTTCTTTCTCTGAGATAATTGTTCAGCCATACCAATCTTTACCATATAAATAAAGCAGATACGAAATTAATGATATTACAAAGCATTAAATTTTTTTTACAGAAAAAAAGAATGTAAGGGAGATGTGACATTCATAAAGTGGGGTTGTATACCATTTCAGAAAAACCTATTTAATAGAAAAACTAAAAAAAAGATCTTTTTTCAGGTGAAATCATGATGGAACTATGGATTTCATTCATCTTTGTAGAAATTTTTACCTTAATATAATCAATCTCTAAACATTCTAAGCAATCTAAGTAGTGATATACTAACCTATATTTGAGTGATATCATTCTATGGAATTTGTCATTTTTTATTGTTGTAAGTTATTCCAATCTTAGTTTTTCACTGCCATGAAAGAAAACATGCTACTTGTGACACTTTTATGTTACCCTTACTCCAGCTGATCATAATAACAAGTTGGGTGCAGGAGCTGGGGGCTGGAGGGGAACTGTGGTTAGTAGCTCAAAAGGGCTGAGGGAACTTTTCAGCTCATAAAACTTTTATTAGCTGAAAAATGCTACAGGGGGTGTTTAACAGAGGTCCAGGGGTTACTGAAAACATGACTTCTGTCTATTGCAAGAGTAATTTGCACACCTGCATCCTGAGAAAGTATTGAAAGGTTTTCTTTGTGAACATATAAAGGTAACTGGAGCCTGTTTTTAGGGTCAGCCTCATTCTTTGGGGAAGGGTTTTTATTATCAGAAATCTTTGAATTGCAAGTTAGCATAGAAATTCACACACACACACATACACCTAGCTTGTAGTGTCGTAGGTCAAATATCTCATATTAGTACAAAAAGATATTAATTGCAAATATAAAAAATAGCCAGGGTGATATTAGAATTCTAAAATAATGAATTTTTCTCACCAACAGTCTCACCTCTAGTGAAATTTTCCTCAGTAAGAAATTAAATAACAAGATAACCTAGATCATAAGAAATTGTGTGTGTGGGCACACAGAAATACACAATAACCTTGCTTTCTCTTTTGGCATATTTTTTGTGTATATGACTATAGTTATAGATGCATGCGTATGTATATATTTACATTTATTTGTATATGCAGATAGGAGTCAGGAAGATAGGTTCGAGTTCTATTAGTTCTTACACAGCTTGGTTGTAGAACCACATGCCGCTTTCTTAATCTTTCATGGGCCCAATCATCTTTTCTGAAACTAAATTATGAATGAGTCTGCACATTGGTTTAGGAACTTCTCATGCCAAAGAAATCACAAATGTGGACAAATTAGAATGTATGCATGTATTCATGTGTGTATATATGAATAGATATATACTATATGTATATATGAATTTATTGGAATAAGGTTTTTATTTTATAATAGAGTATATAGATTTGGAGGTATACAATCTGGTTGATAAGCTCTCAATACTCACATTCTTTTACTCAGAAAAATTATATTAGAAATGAGATTGGTTTCCATGAAATCATAGAGGATGAGAGAAGATATTTATACACTCAAATTAATTCAACAGTTTTTAGTAATTTGTTCAGTTGCTAAGCATTGGGTTTACTTGAATTGATAATTACTCATTAATTTGTCAGTGTTTGATTAATGATTTGTAAACATAGCCAAAATTATCAAATGAATTTTACAGACACAATTTGACTGTACCAGAAATCAGTGAGTGACTTGTGTTGTTGAAGTATAAGTTTCCATCATAGATTACGGTCTTTCTTATGTGGCCTGTCTTTCTTGTTTTTTTTTTCTTATGAGGATCACAGTTTTAAAGGTATTTTTCTCTTTTTCATTTGGTTAATACTATTTTTAAAAATTGTATTGCCTGCTAATTGTCTCCTTAAAGGTTGATAGGCTCAGTTTGTTTTGTGGTACAATGATTACTCAAAGGAGTATGACTTAGTTGCCTCATCTTTTTTGGAGAATAAAGGTTTGGCAAAAAAAAATGAGGGCTAGATATGGAGTGGTGGCTTTATTGGGTTCACTATAGGTATGAAACTATTAATAAAGAACTGAAAGACAGGAGGTATAAAGATTTTTTTTAACAAAATTACCATATGTTATTAAATAGTAGTGATATTTCAGGGTAGTCTTACCTGTTCCATTGGTATACACTTTGGAAAGAAAATTGCATGTGTTAAAACTATTCCCATATTGTGTCTTGGTATAATTGCTTACAAGAGTCAGGGATAATTTCCCTCTGAGTAATCTCTTCTACAATTTGGTTCCAGTATCCTAGCAATGCATAACAACTAAGTTTTTTCTGACATGGCTCTGGGGAAGTGGTGCAGGAATAGAAAATAACATTAATTGAAGGTTTTGTTTTCAGAGAAAAGAACAGGAAATATTTGGGTTTGTACCAATATTTAAACATTGCATTGTGCAGTCTACTTTTTTTAAAGTTATATTTACATGATCTAGCCTTGTAGGATTCAAATGATGACCATGCCTTTTGAATTGCTGTGGCACAATATTTTGTAATCATAAAGACCATTCTTATAAATAAAAATGAAGTGAGGAGGCTGTGAGACATGTTGGATAGAATCCTATACTTCGATTCAGAAAAACTTGGGTTCCAACCCTGCCTCTGATAACATCAACAGCATCAAGAACAGTAGCAGCAGCTAGGGTAGCTTCAGTCTTTGGGAAGAATTTTTCCTTTTCTTTTGGAAAGTGAGACCCAATGATATCACTGGGGTTTGTTTTGGCATTCCTTCCTCCCTCCCTTTCTTCCCTCTCTCTCCTCCCTCCCTCCCTCCCTCTCACTCTCCTTTCCCTCCTTTCTTCTTTCCTTCCCCTCTCCTTCCTTCCCTTCCTGTCTTCCTTCTTTCCTTCCTTCCTTCCTTCCTTCCTTCCTTCCTTCCTTTCTTTCTTTTCTTCCTTTCTTTCTTTTCTTCCTTTCTTTCTTCTCTGCCTGTGTCTCTCTTTTTACTTATAGTAACTTAAAGCTCAAGAGACTTCACTTCTATTAGTCATAAATCTGTTAAAAATAAGAGTGTGGTGTCATTGTGGTAGTGAGGAGACATTCTTTATGTGGGAATAGGTAATCAGAGCAGAGGTTCTTAACCTTTTTTGGTCAGAGGACATTTGTCATTTTCGTAAAAAGATTATGGACTCCTCAAAATAATACTTTAAAAAATGTAATTGAAGAAATGCTAAATTTCAGTTGTAGTTAAGTGAAAATAAAGGTGTAGTTTTTTCTCACCCAAGATTTCTGACCTCTTGAAATTCAACGTTGAGGGGGTACCAAAACCACTGGTTAAGAATTCCTGCTGTAGAAGTGAACAAATTAAGCTCGTCATTTAAATTGCCCAAACCTTTCATTTGACATATAAAGAAACTGAATCTTGCAGCTCTGTAGTAGTTAGGCTGGCACTAGAACTCAGATCCCTAGATTTCCTATTTAGAGCTTCTTTTAGTATACAAATTCCTGAATTTGTTACTCTATCAGACAGAAAGTCTATCAGCTCTTTTGTGAAACACTTCTAAATGAATGCTCATCATTTTTATTGTACCATTCTTTTGAAAAAAATCTTCACTATTATTGCCTCATTAATCTTTACAACACACAGGGGGGAGTGATTTTGGTGTTTAAATAGAACCCATGAAGAAAAGTTAAAGGGAGAATTGTTAGAAAACAAATTTATAATTAGAAGATAGATGATCAAGTTTTAACACTGTGGGATTGAAGCTTAAGGAAACAAGTGAAAAAAGAAATGATACTTTTCCCCCTAGTAATGAGACAGATCTATCTGTCCTCTCTCCTTACATCAAAGGGAAATCTCTTCTCCCTGAAACTGACTTTGCTTGATTCTTTATATCTGCTAAGCCATGACTTGAAAGTATAAATAAAAGTCATCATCCTTTTAATCATCAGTGGTGGGTGAAATCCCTGGAACAGAGAATAAAACTGAAATTTTAACAAGAGGTTCTTATGCCAATTTCCTAAAAATGATCTAAAATCTTCCTGTTAAGGTCTTATCAATTGATCTGAACATATTTGAGCATGTACTGCAAATTTAAATAGCTCTCTGCAAAAACCTTACAATTAAGTGGAAAGGACAGAGAACAATCAATACAAGACGGAATACTTTAATGCAAATTGTGGGACTGGGAAATCTATAGGAATTCAGAGATAGGCGATACCAATATGGGTGGGGAACAACTTTATTGACTTGAAGTTAGTCTTTCAAAGATGCACAGGCATTGAAATAAAGAGGAGGAAATCATTGGTAGTTTGCTCCCCAGGTCTAGATCTGCAAATATACCTCTGGTTCTTCTCAACCCTAGCTGTCATAGGAGCCTTATCTCTTACCAACTGCTCTCCTAGATAGTAATGGGAACAGAAAGAACATGTATCCTGAAGCTCATTTCCTGAGCCATCCATTCTGCATTTTTTTCTTTGTTCTGTTACCTTCAGGTTCAAATATGAAGTTCTATTTTTGACTTTTAAATCCTGTCACAACTTGTCCCCTCTCTATTTTCCAATCTTTTTACACTTTACTCTCCCATTACATATTCTAAAATACAATGATATCAGCCTTCTTGCTCTTCTTGGCATATCTTTTCTCCATCTCCCAACCTTATTTTTTCATATTTACTTTCTCCTATAAATGGAGTGCTTTGTGTTTGCCCCTTAGCTTCTCTACCTCCCTTCAAGACTTACTTCAAATACCACCTTCATAAAAAGGCCATTCTTGCTTCTCTTCACTCATTCTCCCTGCATTTTCTCTGAGATCTTCCAATTAAAGTGTGCATATGCACACATAAGTGTACATATGCACACATAAGTGTACATAGTATTTAATGTTAGTTCCTCAAGAGAATATGAGAAGACATAAGAATATTAACCTCATTAGAATATTGAGAGCAGAAACTATGTTTTTCCTGGCACATTGAAAACTCTTAATAAGTTCTAGTTGATTGAGCAACTGAAAGAACCAGAAAGAGATACTCCTAGACCCTTAGGAACCAGCAACTCTTATAGAATATACACTAAGGGCACAACTTTCCTTTAGTTTTTAATTAATTAGACATTACAAACGAATTAAACAAGTCTAACCAGCCAGTCTTGACATTGTCCCTACTAAAGTCATGTTTCTTTCTTGCATCAGTCTGCAAATGACTTGAGCTTAATTTTCTCATTTCTATACTACCATTTTATGTTTATTAAGAGCTTTTAACTTTTCAAAGTACCTTCACATCTATTATTCCAGTTCATAATTTTGCACTAATGAAGTAACTAATGTAGAACTTCTTCATATGGTGCTACACTTAATAATCCTCTCAAAACTTAATTATATCTTAAGGCAAACAAAAACAAACCCCCCATGGCTTTGTATGAACAGGCCAACCTGGAGTTTTGTTTTTGCACTTATTTGCAGGGTGGTCTCAGCAAGTTCTTAATTTCTCTGTCAGAATTGTTGCTTCTCAAACTAGTATAATGATGATAATTATATAGGCTCATAAACAGCTCTCAAAGGATGGCTGCTCCTCCACAGCTCATGGGAAACTCTTACCAAGGTTGTCTCTTTGGGTTGGAAGGCATGGGGCAAAGTACATTGTATGTTCATCCCAACCCACTCTAAGTGAGATTTGCCTTAAAAGAAAAAGAAAGTCATAAAAGGATGAAAGTAGAAAGGAGGGACATAATTCCCATTTGTCTTGATTATTTGAAGTATATGAATGTGGGAGGGTAAGGATTGCGCAGGAGCCTTCTGATTTTTCCCACATCAGCTGACAGAGTAATCTTTTTCTATAATCCAAGCCTTCCTGAATCTATTGCCCATTGAAGGAGGACAAATGTTTGGAGCTTGGAAAAAGTTTAATAGGATCATAGATTTAGTGATGGAAGGAGCCATGAGGGTAATTTTTCCAACCCCATAATTTTATAGTTGAGGAAACTGATCCTCACATGGTTTAAGTGATTGCCCATTCTCATGTCACATAGATAATATAAATGGAAGAGACCATATTTGAACTCAGATTGTCTCTAAAACTAGTGATCTTTCCATAATTCTAATTTGTGTTTGCCCCTTAGCTTCTCTACCTCCCTTCAAGACTTACTTCAAATACCACCTTCATAAGAAGGCCATTCTTGCTTCTCTTTACTCTTTACATGGCCTCCTAGGGCATAAGGTTTTCACTGTGGTTTCAGCATAAAAACATCAAGGAATAAAAATAGCATAAGACTGTAGAGAGACAGGTTAACTGGGAATCAGAATTAGTAATAAAAATCATAATAATATATATATAGTTAAACTTGATAGAGGGCTTTAAATATATTTAAATACATTAGCTCATTTGATTCTCACAGCAATTTTGTGAGACAATTGCTATTATTATCCCCATTTTAAAGATGAGGAAGTTGAGACTTGGTGAGGTTAAATGATCATTTGGTAACAAAGCTATGTAGGTATCAGATGTAGGATTTTAATTCCAATCTTCTTGGTTATAGGTTCAACACTCTATTCACTAAACCACTTAGGTCCTGTCTCTGACAGAAAATAACTGATTCTGAGCAAATCACTTAACCTCAATGCTTCAAGCAAGTATCTAAAACAATTAACTCCCTTCCTCTTATTCCTTTCCTACTGGGGAAAAACCAAACCAAATAAACAAAGACCAATAAAACATTAAACCTCTAACAATTATGCAAATTCTCATGTGTTGAAGCAAAAGTCCCCAAAAGATTTCTTACTACTATAAGTTAATTATTTGTTGTTTTAACTAACAAATTCAAACCACAAAACATGCCATGTCCTATTAATAGGAATCTTTAAATTCTTTTAAACCTAAATCTATGTTTTTGTAATTTGGGTCTACTTTTTCTTATTCTGGCTCCTGTGAAAATGGTTAACTTAATGGTTCCTTAATGAATCTTTGTTTACTTGAACTGAATACTTGGTTGGACACCTTTTTTTTTTTTTGTATTTTTGAGCAGTCATTTTAAGCTGAATTCTTTAGAGTAGGAAAACCTGGGTCCTGCTTTGCACCAATTATATAGTAAAATATATCTTTTTTTAAATAAATTTTTTCTGCCACTAAAAATCATATCAAATTATATTAGCAACAGTAGTCATTTAATGGTAATAACTTGTTAAAGGTTAACCTCATTATCATGTCATGTTTAACCAAGTGTGATGGGAAATTTTGCACAGAAATTAGCTATAGCTGCAATTTTAAAAATTCAAGTACAGCTTTGATTCAAGGCAGTCCAAATGTAAAATTCATTAATTTTGTTCTGTGTTCCTCATATGCAAAATATTTCCTTTTGCCTTTGATAACTACCCATTTAATTTCTCTTGGAAGATTATTCTTTTTCTCATTTCTTTATAAATTTCCGCAGGTATTAAGAAAGAAATAGACCCAGGTTACATACTCATAGAATGCATATACATTCTCTATTATATTTTCTTTGTTTTCAAGGAAACTTCTCAGCTCTTGACACAAGAGTTATATTCTTTCTTAATGGCTCTTAAATCATACATTTCTCTCATAAATAAACAAGAAATTCATAGATCCAGTGCCATTTTTAGGATTTCTTGGGATGGGCTAGGAGGTTGATGAGAGTTGCATTCAAGAGAAAGGGAATAGGAGAAAACCTCTTTAAGGCTTAAATTTTCTGAAATTTGATGAATTAAAAAATCAATTACAAACCACAATAAGATGGTATGATAGTTTAAATGGAGAACTGAATTATCTGAATAATTGCAACAGTTGTACATTTTATTCAGTATTATTGTTGTTCAGTTGTTTTCATTTGTGCATGCTTCTTCATGACCCTATTTGGGGTTTTCTTGGCAGAGATACTGAAATGGTGTGCCATTTTCTTCTCTATTTCATTACATATGAGAAAACTTAGGCAAACATGGTTAAACGTTTTGCCTGGAATAATATAACTAGCATCTAAATTTAGATTTGAACTCAGGACTTTCTGACTCCAGGCTTGATGCTCTAGGAGTTGTAGACCAGTCAAAGTGTCTGATTTCTGCGTTGCATGAACTCTTGAGCTTCCTATAGGATGTAGAAAATTCTAGGATAATCTGGCCTAATTCAAGAATGTGTATTTATTGGCTAACAGAATTTAGCAGTTTCTTGACTTATTCAGATGAATCTAAATTAAAAACAAAACAAAAACACTGTTTAACTGAATGCTGTATAAAAAGTCAGAGACGTAGTGTGGCAGAAGAAATAGAGGGCTGGCCTCAGCATCATGAAGACCTGGGTTCAAGTCCTACTTTTGCCAAAAGTTTAATAATGTTGGTCAAGTCTCAATTTCTCAGTTCCCTGGACAACTCTAAAATTCTACATTGAGGCATAGCTGTTGATCTTCTTGATAGAGGCAATCTCTTCATTTATATTTGAATGCCCCAATAAAATTATAGGTCTGCAGCATATTCTGTTACATTGCCATAGTATAATATCTTGGTTGTATGGTAAAGATTGAGTATACATACAAATTTATCTATATATATATATGCTAAGATAGATTCTATACTTATGGCATGCTTACCATATGCAGTATTCTGGGCATATAAAAAAAAGCAAGCAAGACAGTATTTGTCCTCAAGGGGCTTACATTCTTTTTTTTTGTTTGTTTGTTTTGTTTTGTTTTTAACAACAAAGTATTATTTATTTATTTAAATTAATACTTTTTATTTGCAAAACATATGTATGAGTAATTCCTAAACATTAACCCTTACAAAGCTTTCTGATACAAATTTTCCCCCCTACTCCCCACCCCTCCCCTAGATGCCAGGATATCCACTACATGATAATTATGTTAGAATACTTAAGAAATCGAATATATGTATAGTTATTGCCACACATCATTTCTGTGCAGGAGAAATCGTATCTACAAGAAAGAATAATCCGATAAAGGAAATACAATGCAAGCAAACCTCAATAGAGAACATGAAAATGTTATGTTGTGGTCCACATTTCACATCCTTCTCTCTGGGTGTATATAGCTCTCTTCACCGAACAATTGGAACTGGTGTGAAGCATTTTATTGTTGAAGAGAGTCATGTCCATTAGAACTGATCCTCATATAGTATTGTTGTTGCCGAATAATGATCTCCTGGTTCTGCTCACTTCACTGAGCATCAGTTCATGCAAGTCTCTCCAGGCCTCTCTGAAATCATCCTGCTGGTCGTTTCTTACAGAACAATAATATTCCATAACATTCATATACCATAATTTATTCAGCCACTCTCCAATTGATGGGTATCCATTCAGTTTCCAGTTTCTAGCCACTACAAAAAGAGCTGCCACAAACATTCTTGCACATGTGGGGCCCTTTCCTTCCTTTAAGATCTCTTTGAGATATAAGCCCAATAGAAACACTGCTGGGTCAAAGGGTATACACAGTTTGATAACTTTTTGAGCATAGTTCCAAATTGCTCTCCAGAATGGCTGGATCCGTTCACAGTTCCACCAACAATGTATCAGTGTCCCAGTCTTCCCACATCCCCTCCAACATTCATCTTTATCTTTTCCTGTCATTTTAGCCAATCTGACAGGTGTGTAGTGGTACCTCAGAGTTGTCTTAATTTGCATTTCTCTGATCAATAGTGATTTGGAGCAGCTTTTCATATGATTATAAATAGTTTTAATTTCATCATCTGAAAATTGTCTGTTCATATCCTTTGACCATTTATCAATTGGAGAATGGCTTGAATTCTTATAAATATGAGACAATTCTCTATATATCTTAGAGATGAGACCTTTATCAGAACCCTTAAATGTAAAGATGATTTCCCAATTTGATGCTTCCCTCCTAATCTTGTCTGCATTAGTTTTGTTTGTACAGAAACTTTTTAACTTAATATAATCAAAATTATCTATCGGGTGTTCAATTAAGAGTTCCAGATCTTCTTTGGACATAAATTTATTCCATCTCCACAGGTCTGAGAGGTAAACTATCTTATGTTCTTCTAATTTGCTTATAATATCACTCTTTATATCTAGATCATGAACCCGTTTAGATCTTATCTTGGTGTGTGGTGTTAGGTGGGGGTCCAGCCTTAATTTCTTCCACACTAGTTTCCAATTTTCCCAGCAGTTTTTGCCAAATAGTGAGTACTTATCCCCAAAGCTGGGGTCTTTGGGTTTATCAAACACTAAATTGCTAATGTTATTACCTAGCTTGTCCTGATATCCTATCCTATGCCACTGATTGACTGCTCTATTTCTCAGCCAGTACCAAATGGTTTTGATGACCGCTGCTTTATAATATAGTTTTAGATCTGGTACAGCAAGGCCACCTTCATCTGTCTTTTTTTTTCATTAATTCAAGGGACTTACATTCTAATGAAGGAAGAGAACATATAAAGGAGCATCAGCAAGGGGAAGGGGAGGAAAGAGAGGAGGAGGTTACCTGTGTTTGAGATATGGAATGGAGACTCCTGAAATCCAGAAGTATCCTGGAGGTCTAGGCCTCGCTGTGATAAAATGACTAAGCTGATAGAGCCAAGGTGGAACCTGTTTCTGGTGGCAAGGAGTGGAGTGGAAAGGGGATTGTAGGAAAGTAGACTGATGGTAAAGGAAAGGCCAGGATACTAAATAGAACTACTAGATACTAAAGATACTAAAATAGATACTAAATAGATACTAAAAAGAACATAAAAGAAACATGAATCCCTGTCCTCAAGGCAATTAGAATCTATTTGAAGAGAGAAGGCAAAAGTGTAGGTAACTAGAAATGTGAGAAATTAGGAAGTATAAATTATTTGGTGGTTCTGAGGAATGAAAATAAAAAATGATCTGTGTGGTAAGGAAATAAGGCTTTATTATTTCCTTTAGAAATAATAGACTCAGAAATAATAGGATTTTCCAGCTATGGGGAACTGTTAATAAAGACACAGAAATAGAGAGACTAAGTTGGAGGTAGGACATGCTGTCATGAGGATGAAAGTAAAATAATTCCATATGGCAGTGCTGACAGTGAATTTAAATATATCCTAATTAAATCTCCTTATTTTACAAATAGAAAAACTGAGTCCTGGAGAGCAGAAGTGATTTTCCAAACTAACACATTAAATTTAACCATTCCTAGGCTAGTGCTCTTATTTTTATTTTGTGTGTGTGTGTGTGTGTGTTTTACTGAGAATCAGTTTAAATGTTAGAAAGATTAATCACTGAATCTCTGAGACAGAAGGTTACAAGAGGTCATTGAGTCCAGTTCACATGAAAGAGACAGACATTTAAATCAAAAAAGTCATTTGGAACCCTGTAGGTTTCTAGACAAGGAGGGATCATGATGAAAGTAATATTTGAGAAAGATTATCCTGTTAGTTATGTCTGTAAATGCTTAGAAGTCTTTTGCTGTAATTTTAAGTTTACATTTAACAAGTTACTCTTTCTCCACCAAGTAATACACATATACATTTTTGACAATCTATTTAGTGGTCAGACCATCCCAAGAATTTCTTACTTCATTTACTGGAAATGCTTTCCTGTGCATTTTTCTTTTAGATTTATTATTTGTTGTTAACATTCTTATCTTTGACCATTAAGGGCATTTTTTTCTACTTTTTAAGAAGTTTAATTAAGCATAAAATTGTCCCAAAACATTTTTTAAAGCACAGATAAGTAGGGAAATATAAGTATAGATCTTTGCTCAGTTTTGATTGATTCCTTCTGCTCTTGATCCATAAACATAGCATGTAGAAATGGAAGTAACCTGGATGACTTCCTGTTACATGCAGCTTTTTATCTATTGTTCAGAAACTTGCCAAATCCCAGAATCTAAAACTGCTTGATGACAATCTTCGGTAAAGCATTTAATCTATCCAAAATGAAGGTTATGGAGTCTTGAGTCATTTCTACAAGGGAGTACATTTCTACAGTTGATAAAGAACTAAGCCTATTTAGATCAGATTTTCTATAAATGACTCCCCATCCTCCAACAAATAGCATCAAGTGGAGAATAAATTTAAATTGGAAAAAAGAGATGATTTTCCACTTATCCTGTCCAGTGCATGCCTGCCTCTAACAGCAAGGTTATCATTGATGCATGTATTTTTTTTACACACACATTATCTCTCCTCTAGATATAAAATTCATGACTTGAAAAGTGTCAGGCTTTTGGCTCAACATGAGTAGGCTGTCAATGGAAGATAAAAAGCCAGAGGGATGCCAGTTAAGTCAAGCACAGCTAATAGTGCTAATGGAGATACATGGACCAGTGAACCTGATAATTTCAGAATCTTTAATCTGATTTCTGCCTTAGCTTTTGAAGGCTTCAAGTGTTAGAATAAATTTTCACATGATTTTTAATCACATAATAATGTATGCAATAAACAACCCTATCCCAGAAATCCTAAAGCTGGGCTAGACATGTGTGATATACACCTGTTTTCATGATATAGTCTTTTCATTTGAAAGCCATAGACTATAGTTACCAACTGTAATCATTACTTTGGAATAATAGATATTCAGTAAATTATCTAACATCACAAAACTAATTGAAGTATCAGAGGTGAGACTTGAATATGTATTCTTAACTTTGGGGCCAGCACTCATTCCATTAAACCATTCTGTCTCCAACAAACATCTATAGAATTCATTTATTCATTTTTACACAAGTAGTAAAATACAGATTTCCACACCAGCATAGTGATACCCTTGTTATGCCCAGCTGATTTAATAATAATGATAATAGTTAACATTTACATAGTACTTACTATGTGTCAAGCACTGTACTAAGTGCTTTACAATTATTATCTCATTTGGTATTCACAACAAACCTAGGAGGTAGGTGCTATTATCCCTAATTAAAGAAGAGGAAATTGAGGCACACAGAGATTTAGGGACTTAACCAGGATTACACAACTAGAAACAGACCCAGCACGCTTATCTACTGGGTCACCTAATTGTCTCAACCTGATTTGTAACAACCATGATTGCAACCCTTCTCTACCATTTAATGATATACACAAATGAGGGAGTTGGAGTTACTCTAAGTAACTGGAGATAGCCACATAATGAACAAAAAAAAGGTGGTAATTTATCTCATGGAATTTAATGTTTCTTCTATAACATGACTGTGTTTGCTATTTTTGACTAAATAGGGTTCTTATACGGATAGAAACTGTATTTCATATATGTAATAAATTGTTCAGCATAGGAATAGACCTAATATCCTCTTTTAATAAGTACATTTTCTTGAAAGTCATTGCATGTTTTTTTTTCCTTTTGTCTAAATATTAAGAAGTCAGATTGAGCTTATCAAAGACTAGATCATTTACTTTTACTGTGTTCCAAGAAGGTCACAGAAATAGAAAAGACTGTTGTTCAGGTGTTACAGTCATGTCTGACTCTTCAGAAGCTCATTTAGGGTTTTCTTGTTAAAGATATTGGTGTGATTTGCCATTTCCTTCTCTAGCTCATTTTATAGATGAGGAAACTGAGGGAAACAGGTTAAATGACTTGCCCAGCATCATCCACCTAGTAAATGTCTGAGATCGAATTTGATCTCTGGAAGAGTCTTCTTAATTTCAGTGCTGGCACTGGACAAGGAGGGAGACAATAAGTTCATGTCTAGAGTGAGATGAGAGAAAGAACAGCTGAGTTGAACTTTGAAGGACTGAAGGGGACACCAGTAGCCAGAATTGGGTATGGTGGTAGTGGTATTCATGGAAGCCCTGGAGGTTGGTATGAGCAAAGATATGAAGATATTACAGGAGTACAGTTTGGGGGGGACAGAAGACAATTCTAGCAGCAACCTCAAGAAATCTGCTTTTACCTAATTAACCTGTTCCTTTGCCCTATATTTCCATCTTAGGCATTATTGGTGAATAAATAGCTTTCCTCACTACCTATTAGATAGCAGTGGCACAATTTTTAGGACTATGAATTTTGAAATTGTAAATGCTAATAAATAATGTAGTCTGAGCTAATATTATTCATGAGGCAAGAAATTCCAGTGTTCAGCCGAATGTCTGGCCCATACTAAGTGCTTAATGAAATCTTGTTGACTGATAATTCTCATATTGTTCTGAAGACAATCAAGCCAAAGCAATAAGAATTTTTAAGTGTCTACTTAAAAATGTACTGTGCTGAGTTCTGAAGATATAAAGAAAGACAAAATTAAAGTCCCTGTCCCCAAAGAATTCACAGTCTAATGATCAGTAAGGTATAATGGTATGGAGTTATAAATCGAAATTGAGGATGGGGATGAAGAGGAGGATTGGTGGAATAAAGAGTAGAGTTACTAGGGATAGGAAAGTGATCAGCTGAGTCTCAGATGGATTTGATGAAAAAGCCAATTAAGCTTGTAACTGACTCTTTATCTAGGGACATATAAGAAGGCATGTCTCATGGAGTGGAAACATAATCACTGGGGCCGTACTGACCAGGTTTCATAGTTTGAAGAATGCTTCCTAATGATTGGCTGACTGAGAATTAGAGACTTTCCCAGTGTTCTATAAAAGTGAATTGTTGTGAACATCCCTCTGTTGTTGAAACTTTTTGTTTCACAAATCAGCAAAGCTGAATTAACAGATTATTTCAAGTAATGGTAGAATGAAGTTTCCAAGTCTAGTTATCAAAACTGTATATATCAGGTATAGGCATCAATATATGCTTAAGAGAGAATGAATTTCTATTGTCCTAAATTAAAATCAGAATTGCTAATTTAATTCTCTGGAGAGTGGGGAAGAGGATAGAATAACATCCATAATTGTTTATTCTACTTTGTATTAAAAAATGCAGACAGGTGAACAACTAATAAATGAATCAAAAAGGTATTATGAAAAATAAAAGTTGTTTTCTTCGGGTATGACATTACTATAATTTCAGCACCTTAATATTTATCCAAGTTAGAAAATAGGTTCAATAACTAATATTTGGCAATTTAGTTTTTAATGAAGTAGTTTCTCCCCAGAGAGCATAAAATTACAAAGAAGAGGTCCTTAAACATTTGTTTGATACAATATAGTGAAGTACTAAAAGCACTGGCCTGGAAAGATCTGGGTTCTAATTCAATTTTGTGAATTCTTTATTATGTGATCTTGGGCACTTCTCTTTGGAAACTAGTTTCTTCATCTCTAAAGTTAGGAGACTTCACTAGATGACCTTGAAAGTCCCTTCTGTTTGAATTCTATGATTGTTGTGGATGGGCTTAATTTTGTTTGTTTTAAGGAATTGGAAAAATGAAAATTGTCTTCATTATTGGCTTTTAAAAGTGTACTAACACCCTTTTAAGTTAGAGCAGGAGAGTTGGAAAGATTATGCTGTTGGTTTTCTCAATAGGCTCTGTGATTAAGTCATTACTTATTTTGGTTTAAAGTATTCTCAAATGAACAGATTATTATATGTCACTTGCAAATATAGATTTAGAATTACAATAGAAATGAGTAAATATATATCAAATTTTGTCTCATTAAAGACATATTTTTGGTCTTAGTTTTGACAAATCGTGAATATAATGCCTTTGAAATAATTTTTGAAGAATTGAAAACAAATATACTTTATCTACTGATGATAAAATTGCAAAAATTCCAATATTTTGAGAGGGAAGATGCTGAAATACCAAAGGTTACCATAGGTCACAAAGCCCATTAAGGGCTATAATGATTTTAACAATTTTGCTTTGACTTGTACTTTGACATACTTGTGTAGACCTGACCAAAGAATACATGAGTCAATTTAATATAATCGTGTGTAGTTTCATAATCATTAGCATTTTTTATTTGTTTTACATTATAATTTTAATTGAATGAAATACATTTTAGATATAATTATAGTTAGGGTCTTTCTCATCAGTGTAACTATAGACAGAGAATGATTCACAAAAAGGATTATGTACAATTTGTATATAAGAATCTCTTCTGGAGAAGAGTTTAGAGAGACAGGATAGCTTTCTTTAAATATTTGAAGGGTTACTTTATGGAAGAGGGATCATGCTTATCCTAGAGGATAGAGTTAGAAAACAAAGGATGGATGTTAACAAGTGGCATATTTGGGCTTAATGTAAGGAATTGCTCGGGGATATAGCAGATCTTCCTTTCCCAGCCCACACAGCAACACCTTTTAGAGACATAAAGCAAAGACTAAATTGACTTTTTGAAAGTCATATCATGGTAGAGATCCTTTTGCAGATATATATTGGATTGGATAAGTTCTGAGAGTCTACTATTTCTCAATTCCAAACCTGGGAAATCATAACTTTTTTCAAATGAAAGGAAATTTTGGCATGATTCATAAGGTTGGTTTTTCTTTTGCTACATATCCATGCTACTTTATACATATGGAAGTTTAAGTAAAAGGGGAAAAAAAGAATTATTCCATTTTGGTGATTGGGAATCAAAGCTTGATTGATTCCCTTTCATGACTTCCATAGCTGTCTTCTCAGCTATGTTTTGATCTAGATTGGCCTGTTGCCTATTGGATCTTTGCTTGGAATTCAGGGAAAAGAGGTGTTATTATCTATTTATTATTTAAGCCTAAGAAAATGTGTTCCCACAGATTTAAAATGATTTAGTAGAAAGAGTACTGAACCTAAAGTCTGCCTATAGGTGACCATAAACAAGCCATTTAATCTTTATGCCTTAGCTTCCTTATCTATAAAATGTCAGTAAAAATAGCTATGATGCCTACTTTGCAGGTTGGTATGAGGATCAGTTGTGGTAGTTTGTGTGAATAGCTTTTCATATTTTATAACTCTATTCATATTTCAATTGTGGTTATTCTTAGTTCCTTTATTTGTGAGCCCAAACCAGAATGTGGTGATTTAAAAATTCATCCATGCTAAATATAATTTTATATGATATAAAAGATACTTATTTTTATAATATTTAATGGAAAAAGCTTTTTAGTCTCTGTCACACACAAATATAAAAGGGAAAATGATGTCAACATCCAATTATTTTAGTGAAGTTAAATATAGATGTAAAAATATTTTCAACTAACATTTAACTACAACAGTTGCTGTGAAAAATGCAAGAACAATTTACCAGTTCATAGGCAAGTATCTAGTGACCTAAAATGGGAATCATAAAGTTTCTTTTCTTATGTAAGCATTAGGCTCCACATAGGAAAATTATGTTTTTCAATTGGTGCCTTGTGTTTGACTTGCCACATCGATTGAATAGAAACCAATCACTGTTAGTCTAATTTTTTTTTCCTCATGTAACCAGCTGTTGTACAAACCTGATTGTTATTGCAGTAGGGTGATTTTTCTCTTCATAATCTTTTCTCAAAGTTTTGTCTGTATTATCTAAGAAAATGGCCTTCTTCCTTCAGTAAATTGCATGTTGTTGATAAAGTCTAATTGAACCCAAAGTTTTTAATTAATGTTTAGGAGAGAAATTTATTCAGAAGTCTTTAGACTTACAATATAAACCCTGTTTTAAATTGTGGATTCTTTGTAATAAAATTTCTAATTTTTAGATGTTTTAATTGAGTGAGGCTATCTCAGGCAAAAGAATTAGATAATATAGGTTTGAGTTAACAACTGTGGAAGCTACTAGTTTTATTACCTTTTACAGATAAGAAAGATAAGACTGGGAGTAATTAAGTAATTTTCTGTGATTAAATAACTTTTATATAGGAAGTAACTTATCTGAGAAGTTTGTCCACTGATTTTAATTTTTTCAATGATTGAAGCAAAGCCTAGAATGCCTCATGGTAGTTATGGCTCAATAGAGTAGACAGCGTTGTGGCCATTATACCCCAAGAGTTGCTGTCTTGTTTCCCAGTCCCTTTGAGCATTTCTTTACCCACAGTACTTAGAAATGGACTTCCCCTTCACTACTGAGTAACTGGAAGGGCGGCTTCATCCTGAGGAGAGGGGAGATTATTCTCTGGGTCAGCAAAGAGGGAAGCAGGAAGAGCTCTAGACCATGAGGGAGGTGTACTGACAGGACAACTGGCTACAAGAAGGGTCATTGCATCCCATGTTCAACATCCCATTATACTTTAATAATCTTAAAATTCTTTGGATAATATTTACTATTTTAAAAAATTTGAAAAATCATTTAGTTGTAATTCTGGAGCTTGTGAAAAGTATTAGATAAATAATTTGAAATAATTTAGCATCATGATTAAGAACTACGTTTATGATCTTGACTCAAACTCACTCCAAAAGCAGAGTAGGTATTAAAGCTGTAAATGTATAAAGAGATTCCCATCCTGCCTGCTCTCTTAGTGCTGGGATGCTTCTGCACAAGTGTATTAGTCCATAAAGAATGGTCTATGGATAAGTGGTTCTGCTAGTTTACAAAATTTCTCTCTTTGCTGGCTTTTGGTTGTTGGGTTTTTAACTTTCTTAGAGTCAATCATCTGTTTCCATGGAAAATACTTTCTTTTCATGTGTGTGATCCTGATGTTGCCCTATTTTAAAAGAGAATAAAATCACTATTTAACCTAGCTGTAGAAAATAGTTTTACCTGTGGTTGTTTTCTAACAAGAGAAGGTTGAGTTGATTGTTGTGTGTTTTTAGTTTAGGTCATGCTATACTTGACTTCAAATTTTATTTTAAAAATAATTTATTATGCTAGTGAAACATATATTGGTCCATTAAAAATGGTAACCATTAATAGTTGCCACATGCTCTAGAAGCTATTATTATCAAACCAGAACTGGTTTTTCTTCTGGCTCTCACAAAAGGAAAACTATTGAAGATCAAAACAACATGTTCAGCGGTAACTAGACTTGATCTGAAATTATTTGGTTTTGAATTATTTCTTTTCTTTTTTTGTATGTGATCAATGCTAACCATATTCACTATATGCACTGTCATCTCTTCTATGTAAGTATTGTGAAAAACTCTTTGTTTTTTTCAGGTCGAATGAGTGATTTGAGTATAATTGGTCATCCAATAGATTCAAACTCAAAAGAAGATGAACCTTGCAGTGAAGAAACAGATGATCAAACTGACTTTCTTACACTTTTACCTGACTTCATTGAACTAGAACCATATTTTGTAGATGAAGATGATGACTGTGAAAATTCTACTGAAGTGACAACAACTCCATCTGTGCAGTATATAAATGGAAAACATCTTGTCACTACTATTCCCAAAGACCCAGAGACTGCAGAAGCCCGGAGAGGACAGTTTGAAAGTGTTGCACCCTCTTCAAATTTTTCACAGGATAGTGAAACTAACCCTTTTGAGTTATCTGAAATGGAATCTTCTACTATATTGCAATCAAGTGAATCTAAAGAAACACTAGAGTCTTTTGAAATTACATGGAAGCCAGACACATATTCTGAAACACCAGAACCTTTTTCAGGTGGAGAGTCAGATGTTTTCCCTACAGACCAACAGAGTGGGGCAAGTGCTTTACATAGGACAGGGTCACTGGAAGTGGTTGAGCCAGTCACACAGAATGGTCCTGGACTTCTCAACCATTCAGATGAAAACAGTGAAACAACACCTTCATTTCCTGAAGAGTCTTCAGGTGAAGCTCTTGTCAACCAGGAGACTCAGGGAGCAGTCTTACCAAGAACTACAGAGGTGGCTTTTAAAGAAGTGGTTGGACATGATTCCATGATCACATCTGCTCCTATGACTACTCCTGGTTCAGTATCAGTAGACATCTTGCCAGAAGACAGATCATCTGTTCTTACAAGAAATCAGCAAGTTAGTACAATCTCTACAGTAGAAAGCAGGGAAGATACAGCCTCCAGAAACACTACTGAATTTTTAGGAAATCCTCCTTTGGTTCTCATTCCAGAAGGTTCTGGATTTGAAGAAGAAGATAGTAACCAAACTTCTACAGTAGTAGCTAGCCTATTACAACACACACTCACGGTTGAGATACCATCAAAAGGTGTTCCCTTAGATGCCAACAAGGTCATCCCCACAGAAAGTAATTTGGGTATTTCTTCAAGTGCTAGTTATCCAGTTTGGGAAGAAAGTTCTGTAGAAATACTGGCTACCAAATTTGAAACTCAGACTGAAGTTCCCAAAACAACATCAACATCAGCAAATAGCATCAGCACATCTGCTGATGAAAAGAATCTAGATGATGAAAAAGAGACCACAGGTGTACTGGCTACATCTATGAGAGTATCATCCACACAACCCATTAGGGAGCAGTTAATCTTCACTTCTGAAACAAAAAATTCTGATGTTCAGTATACAAATACTGATTCTACCACCACTGAAAACAGATCCACAGATTTTGAGAGGAACATAGTTAAGTCTGATCCTATCCCCACAGAACCCCTATTCTCAAATACGTCTGAGGGAGAAGATATAGATGAGAGCAGTACCATTCAACATAAAGTCCCAGAAAGTCCTACTACTGTGGGAGTTAGCTCTCATTCCTTCCTTCTTGAGGAAGGTTCTGGAGAAACTGGTTCTGCCATGGAACTTACACCTGAATCTTTAGCTTCATTAATTTCGAAGGTAACTAAAGATAATGAAGTGAGAACTGAACATGAAGCAAAGGAAATAACTGGTACTGTATCACCCCATATAGCATATTCTGTGACTTTCGAGCCAATAGTTTCAGTTCTGAATTCTACCACAGATGAATCAGACATTGGAATCGCAAATCAAATGGCCAGGGAAAATTTAAGCACAGAGAAATCACAAGAAGTAAGTGACATCCTTACAGATTCTCCTTTAAAAGAAGTTGTGACTCCTGAATCTAGAAACTATTCAACAGAAGCTCATCTCCTAAATGTAGAGGAAACAGCAGTGGTAGAAGGTTCTGGGGGAAAAACATTCATGGAATCTGGAATAATAATACCTTTTGCAACAACTACTTCAGCTAGACCACAGTCAGGAACTGATTCTGAAGGGTCTGGGGGCACAAAGGTTAGCTTACCAACCCACCTCCCAGGAAAATTCCCACTTATGACTGAGGGCTCAGGAGAAGAACCAACTAAACTTAGCAGTTCTATTGATCACATACCTTCAAGTACCACAGAAAAAATATTCAGTACTGATTTCCCATCTGCTTATTCAGGTTCTGGAGATGCGGACTTTATCACCCAAAGTGAAGTAAGACATATTCCTTCCCCACAGTTAATTTCTGAACGTACTGAAGCAACAGTAGGGAAAGTTGAAGAAGAGGTTAACAGTACAGTTTCTATGACTCATTCTCTCATAGTGCCATCTGCCAATTTAACAGTAAGTACTGGGCATGAAGTCAACACAGCCGGATTAGGAATTGAAAGTAAAGTATCCATAAAAGAAAAGATGGCAGAACAAAAACCTTTTGAATCAGAAAAAAGCACTGTTGCAACAAGAGTAATTTCTGATACAGAAATATTTGCTGAAAGTGAACCAAAAACCACAGACTATTCTAACATTCTAACAACAAAGGAGACATTGATTGAAAGCAAGGAACTAAGGCCCACAGATGGAGACATTTCTTTTGTTAGCACAATTGTTCCAAATTTAGAAGAAAAGGCTTTGGGTAGCTTTGTTCCTCTTACAGAGGCTACCAAAGAATCACCTTCTTCTTCTGATGGTATTTCAGTAACTGCATCCCAAATATCTGAAAGCACAGGTACAGAGCCAGCAATCAAAGAGGAAGAAAATACAAAACAAAGTATTCTCCTTGCTGAAAATGATCATATAGAAAACAACAGTCCTGAAGGTGTGAGGCCAACTGTTCAAGAGTTCCATACTGAGGCAGTATTTTCTGGAGAAGGATCAGGGGGTGAACTTTTTCCTAGTCAGTCTACAGTTCCTTTCAGTTTCATTATGACAGAAGAAAGCACCAGGATATTAACTCCTGACACACATCAGCCTGAAAGTTCAGAATCAAGTTCAGAACCTGGAAAAACTGAAGAGCAAGAAAAAAAGTTCAGTGGAACACATGAAGAAATTAGACACTATGGTTCTCAAACAAATAATGCTTCAGAAACAAGTCACACAATAGCCAGTACATTATTATTTGAAAGTTCTGGGAATAATGGTGATGAGGAACCTATCTTGTCACCAGTCACTCACTCCTTAAAAGTGGAAGATTCTGAAAATCAAACGTTCATTGAGGTAGAACAAACACAGACCACTAAGCAACAAAGCATTACTGAAAAATTATCTCAAGAGAACTCTTCCCAGTCAGAAAGTAGAGGAGTAACTTCTTCTACTCTATTTTTTACTAAACCTTCAAGTCTTGAAACTGCTAATGTATTTGTAACTTCAGCATCCCAAATTCCTGATCAGTCTTATGAAAATTCTGGGGAAGGATCTGGGTGGTTAGGTGGGGCAGATTCAGTTCATGCTAGCACAGTTGCTCAGAGAGCAGTAGCAATCACCACACTAGTTCCAAATAGCCATGAGGTAAAATATTCTGAGTTTCCAAGTATGGAAACTTTGGCTACAAACGAATCACCAACAAGGGTGTTACCAACTCACACAGAGCAAAATAAAAGTTCCCAAAACTTACCTGGCACCCAGCCTAATCTAATGACATTTGAAAGTTCCACAAGCCACTCCCTAGATGGTTCCAAGGAGTTTGAAGTCATCACTTTGACACCTGAAACAAGAAAATTTACAGAAAATATTATTTTAGATCTTGACAAAGAAGACAGTGATTTAATACTGCCTACTACCAAGAGCACAACTTTTGAAATGCTACCTGAAATTACAACTGATAAAAACACTATCATAGATATAGATCACACTAAAACAGTATATGAAGACATATTAAGTGTGCAAACAGAAACAGATCCAGAGCTACAATCAGGCCCATATGGAAGTAATGAAGAAAATATACAACTTAAAGAGAAAGAAGCTACAGCATTTAATCTTTCTTTCACTGAAGAAAAAATGGAAGGATCTGGTGATCAACTTTGGGCTGGCCCCACTCAGGCAATAAGCAATGAGTCAGCAGCTTCTGAAGATGGAATCAGATTAGGTCAGGACTACATCTCAAAGGATAATATACCCTTCACAACTGGAATCCCCATTCCTAGTATGGCATCTGAATTAGGTGTTTCACTCCCCACAGTATCATCCTTGGTCATTCCTAGTATGTCTCCCACAATTAGTCAAGACACCAAAGGACAAAAATTTGAAGCCAAATATGTTGCTACTCAAAGTACCCTGGATGATCTCTTTGAATCAAGCACATTGTCAGATGGACAACCAATTGCTGATCAGAGTGAAGAAATCTCCACTTTGAGTTATTTGGAAGGAACACAGTCTGAGGATAGTGGGAAGAAATTCATGAGTCCTTCTTTCAAGCCAGAAATGTCTTCTGGGGCAGAAGAAGTGATCAATGACACAGTGGAAGTAAATATTGCTCACATCAAGTTAATTGCTCAGGGTTTGACTGTAACTCCTGAGGTGATTGAAGGATCAAATCCCACAGAGTACATTGAAACTGCATCAGATGCAGAATCTGCAGAATTGTATTCTCAAACTCCTTCATCTGGAGCAACTGTTCACTTAGTTAACAGTGCATCTGAATTCCCTAAAGTAATCATCCCAAGTTCTGCCTCAACTACAGATTCAGATGTGCACCAAATTTTACTCGAACAGACTTTTAGGGAAGTTAATTCAAATGCTGAAGCAACTTTCAAGTCACCAGATGAAGTAAAATCTCAGGGAATTGATTTTCCATTCTTGACTTCCCCTAGCACTCAATTAACAGTGGAGAAGACAGAGACATCTGCCACAGAGGTTTTAATTGCTAAGGGAGAAACCATGACTCCCAAATATTCTCAAATCTATACTGATCAGATATTTTCTGGAGAAACAACCAAAACGCCTCCAGGGATTAACCTACCCAAAGATGAAACATCTCTAGAAGCTGCAGGTGAACGTAATTTAGAAGATGCTTTGCAGGGGCTGCTTTCTATTCCCACTTCTCCCAACTATGGTGTTGTAGGAGATGTGCTATTGCAATCTGGTCCACAAGCCACTGAAAACCCAACTACACCTTTCACATCCATAGAAATAAGCGCTGAAACACAATCAGTTTACAGTGGCGTAGGAAGTAATGAGACACCTGCAAGAACTCCTGATTCTGATGATCAGGCAATGATAAGCCCTGAGGAATTAAATACTGAGCATATAAACTCATCATATCTCCTTCTGGAAACTTCTAATGGAACGGATTTCCTGATTGGCACTAATGAAGATTCAGTAGAAGGCACAGCTGTATATTTATCAGGTAAGATCACAACATTTGTAGACTTGCTCCAAAAGAATAGGAACATTCATTTTGATCTAAAACATATGTATGTATATGTGTACATATATTATATATATGCATCTATATTCATCATAATATTAAAATACTGTAGTTATAAAGGCAAATGATGTGTATTTCTTATACTAGTCTAAGTCATGATTCATAAGTTAAATGTAGTGAAAATAATGGTATCACCTAAATTTAGGCATTAAAAATAAAAGGTTTTATAAAACATAGATGAGAATGCCATAATAACAGTAATTTAAATTTAACTGGTTTTCATTCTCAACTAAAAATGCTTTTATTATATATTGCCATTACATATTCATTTTAAAAGTGGAGAAATATTTTCTGTTGTTTTATTTCCTATTGTAGATTCTAATGTGGCACCATCAAATCTTGAACAAAATTATGTTTTGCACAATAGTTACTTAGATATCATGGAAAATTCCTTATAGTTTCTACATTTCAGAATCAGACATTTCTGGGCTCTGCTTTATAGCTATTATATGTGTTGAATTTGTTTGTAAAAATGTCTGGGTTGTGTTTTTCCTCATAGAGACATGTATAAAAAGATCACCAAAAAGATAACTACTGTCCATTACTATTTTTAAAGAAGACTTTACACTTTAAACCACTGATAATCATAGTGTTTACAATGCCAAATTTAATTTCTCATAGTTCTCAAACAAAATATTAGTTCATTTTGGTAAAAGAAAAATACTATTCACATGATCAGGTGACTTGTATTTTGAGTATATGTATATGAATATATATTACCAATATTTATGAATGAAGGTAGTTATTTAAATAGTTATGATGGCAGAACAGATTATTATTTCCAGTTGTAATTGGCATATTAGAACAATCTAATATTCTTCCAGAGTAACCTGTAAACAGTGTTCCTTTGAATGAATATTTACTTACCTGATGATTTTTTCAATAGTATTGTATTGTCTTTTTTATTATTTTGATTGTTCCAATAAATAAGCCTGTCTTTTGAGTCTGACCTTGAAAATTGGATTGATTATTTGCTTCATTTAGAGGAAAATTTTTCTTAAAATCAAAACAATTTTTATAGGCAGTGTGACATAATGAATAAAGAGCTGATTTTGGAGTCTAGAAGAGCTGTTTTCAAGTTAAACCTCTAAGTGATGCTGACTGTGTGTGACCTTGAATAAATGACACTCTTCAATGCCTTAGGAAGTTTGCCAAAACTCAATTTCAAATCAATTTCCATTTGCATTGGTAGAGGGAGTTTCCTCACTGGGAATTCCTTACATCAATGAAACCACAGGTGCAAGGCCAAAAACAGAAGCCTAAAAACTGCTTATAATATTTTGTGAGTAAATTAGATCAAAGGTAATTGAATGTTCCATTTTATTTTCTTTTGATTATACCTAATAATACACCATGAAATAATTTACTTGAATAATATTGATTACCTTCTCTTTGACTAAAATTAGAATTTAAGTTAGAGAAAAAAATCAAGATATAAACAATAAGAGCAGAACTTTATGAATGATTATGCTTGATGTGATGAGAAAGTATTTGTTTTACAAATAACTTGTTATTCATTCCACAACATTAACAGAGAATTAGAGACTAAGTTTATATAAGCACCAAAAACAACTTATCACCTTGATCTATTGAGTTTTTAAAAATAGATTTAATTAGTTCTTAGACTGAATTAGTTAACAAGCTCATGCAAAATAGACTTTGTAGGCTAATATGAAGTTAGTTTCCTATAAACTTATTTTCTTATGATAAACTTTCATCCTTGACTTAAATCTCATTTGCTTCACCTTCAAAGATAAGGACTAAAACCTGCAGAACTCTAGACTGTACATTCTATTACCAGACTCAACCTGTGAGCATGGCTATAATGGCCTTGCTCTCTGGAGAATTGCAGAGTTAAATGAAACAGGCAAGGTCTAAATAGGATTTAAAATAGTTCTAGGGAATGGAAGATAAAGAATCCCAGTAAAATTAGGGTAATTTAGGAAAAGTTTAAGTATGCCTAATAGCCCTTAGATAATGCAATGCCTCTAATAGTTTTCACCTGAGTTTCTGAATATAATTAACACTCAGAAAGTTTGAGTTTAGTTTTGACTAATTTTTCTTTTGGATATGCTTAATGTCATCTACAATGGTGTTTTTTCAATCATAATGTATTCTTTTTTATAGCTTTACAAATATTTTAACTCTTTCTTTTCAGGTACAATTACTTCAGCATTTTTAATTTGAGAAATTTATAGATTATATTTATATTTTACATATATTGGCTTATTACTTAAATATTTTTAGCAAATATTTCATCTCCTATTTAAATATTCAAATATTTTGAATTTAAATAGCTGGGGTGAAGTATGT
>JAJPUD010008322.1:0-10012 GCA_023553655.1 Myrmecobius fasciatus
CATTGGCAAGGGGAGTTTCTCCATTGAAACATTTCCTCTCCTGAAAAACTAAAAAATAGTTTTTTTGATTTAGAAGTTATTTTTAGGCTTAAAGAATACACCTCAACTTTCTACACAAGCTGAGTTTATTCAAAATCTGTTTCCGAAGTTTTTGTAACTCCAAAGGCCCTATAGAATCTTCACCAAGTCTCTATGAAAAGCATTATTCAAAAGTGACAATGAGGAATCAAATTAGGCCTTCCATGAGATATACAAAGTTATGCTATCTTTGGGAGGCAAGGAAATATTAAATAATAGCTATTATTATTTAGAAGTGGTGGTGTGACTGACATCACTTAGGTTCCTAAATTAAGAAATATTGTTCAGTTTTCATTGGTGTTCAACCATTCATATCACATTTGGTGTTTTCTTGGCAAAGATGCTTGAAATTTCATTCTCCAGCTCATTTTACAGATAAGAAAACTAAGGTGAATAGAATTAAGTGATTTATCCTGTGTGACATAGTTAATGATTTTCAAAGGTCAGATTTAAACTCAGGATGATGAGTTTTCTTGATTTCAAGCTCAGCACTCTATTCACTGTGCCATATAGCATTCCAAGTTCAAAAATTCAGATAGGTGCATTGATCAACACCTAGCACCCTATACCAAAATAAGGTCAAAATAGGTTCATGATTTAAACATAAAGTGACATTATAAGCAAATTAGGAGAACATAGGATAGTTTACCTCTCAGATCTGTGGAGAAGGAAGGAATTTATGGTCAAAGAAGAACTAGGGAACATTATGAAATGCAAAATGGATAATTTTGGCTATATTTAATTAAAAAGTTATGTATAAGCTAAACCAATGCAACCAAGATTAGAAGAGAAGCAGAAAACTGAGGAAAAATATATATACATATATATGTATATATGTATATTATATATATATACATATATGTATATATATATATATATATGTGTCTAAGGGTTCTAATAAAGGCCATATTTCTAAAATATATAGAGAATTGACTCAAATTTATAAGAATAAAAGCCACTCTCCAACTGATCAATGGTCAAAGGATTTGGACAAACATTCCTTTTTTTCTAGTAAATTTATTTATTTTTAATACACATTTCTTTATGAATGTTGTTGAGAGAAAAAAATAACAAAAAAAAAATGGGGACAATCATGGGAGTTCTTTTTTGTGATGTAGATTTTCTGACCAAAAGTCTATTGGGATTGTTTTGGATCACTGAACCACTGAGAAGAACCAAACTTCACTGGGTCAGTGGAGTATTAAATCAATGGGTGAGCTTCCAATCCCAGCTTAGAAGGCAAACTCTGGGAAAGCAAGCTGTTTCTGGAAAAAAGCAAGCAAGGCTATCCCCTGTAAATACAAGAGGCCCTTGTGTTCAAACCCAAAATTCAGAATTGCATAGAAAGCATGAGACATTGCCTCCTTTATCTCAGGAACAGAACTCAACCATAAAATTTAAAAAGAGAATATACCAAAAGAAAAGAAAAGAAAATGGACAAGAAACAGAAAAGAACCTTGACAATACAAAACTAATATGGTGACAGGGAAGACTAAAATACCAACTCAGATGAGAACAAAAAGTTCACAGAAGAAATCTCAAAGAATGATATGAATTGGTTTCAAGTCCAAAGAGGCTTCTTGGAACTACTCATAAAAGACTTTAAAAAACAAATAATAGATGTAGAAGAAAAAAAAATGAGAAAGGAAATGAGAGTTGTTCATAAGAGAGTCAACAGCTTGTGAAGGAAGGAAAACATTAACTGAAAAAAACTTCTTAAAAATAGAATTAGCCAAATGCAAAAAAAAAAAAAAAAAAAAATCAACATCTTCAAAAGTAGAATTAACCAGATAGAAAAAGAGATATAAAGGTAACTGAAGAAAATAACACATTAAAAATTAGAATGGGCAAATGGAAGCTAATGACTCTATTAGACAGCAAGAATCAGTCATACAAATTTAAAAGAATAAGAACATGGAAGAAAATGTGAAATACCTCAATGGAAAAAAGAGCCAACCTGAAAATTAGATTGAGAAGAGACAATTTTAAAATTATTGGCCTACTTGCAGGCCATGGCCAAAAAAAGGGAGCCTGGATAGCATTCTTCAAGAGATCATTAAGGAAAACTGCCCTGATATTCTAGAAACAGAAGGGGAAATACTTATTGAAAGAATCCATTGATCACCTTTAGAAAGAAAATACATAAGGAAAACTCCAGGATACATTGTTGTGAAACTCCAGAATCACAATCTCAAGTAAAAAATAATGCAAGTTGCCAGAAAAAAACAATTCAAATATCAAGGAGCAACAGTCAGGATTAAGCAGGATCTGGCAGCTACTACAATAAAGGACTGGAGGGCCTGGAGTATCATATTCTAGAAGACAAAGGACCTAGGGTTAAAAACAAAAGTTAATTGCCCAGTAAGACTCAGCATCATTTTTCAAGGGAAACAATGGAGCTTCAAGGAAATAAGAGACTTTCAAACATTTCTATTGAAAAAAAAAACAAAAAACAAAAAAGAAATTTTTTTCTACAAACACAAGACTCAAGAGAAGTATAGAATGGTAAACAGGAGGAAAAAAAATATATACATATATATACATATATATATGTGTGTATATATATATATATATATATGTATATATATATATATATATATATGTAATTTAAAGGTTAAATTTTTTACCTCCCTATATGGGACAATGATATTTGTAGTTCTTCAGAACTGTGTCTGTCACTTGGGCACACAGAGGAGGGAATCATATGAACTGAAGGTATAGTTGTGAATTGATTCTGATGTGATTATATCAAAGAAAAAGTACCATAAGGAATGTAAAAAGGTCTCTACTGGAAAAAGAGAAAAGGGGAGTTATAATGGGACAATAAGATTACATGAAAAGACACAAAAGACCTATTACACTCAAGGGAAGAAGGTAGAAGGATAAGAATTGTCTGAAGCTTGATCTCATCAGTTTTGGCTCTAAAAGGTAATAGCTTAATCATTCTTTTGTGTATACAAGTTTAGCCAATCCTATGAAGAAGTAGGAGGAAAAAGAGAAAAAGAAAACGAAGAGACAAGATAGAAGGGAAGGCAGAAGGACAAGGGGAAAAGATAGGAAAGGGGGGAAGGGGTAAGAAAAGGTAACGTAGGGGCAGCTAGGTGGCGCAGTGGATAGAGCACCAGCACTGAAGTCAGGAGGACCTGACTTCAAATCTGGTCTCAGACACTTAACATTCCCTAGCTGTGTGACCCTGGGCAAGTCACTTAACCCCAAATGCCCCAGCAAAAAGCAAAAAAAAAAAAAAAGTAACATAATGGCTGCAGTGAGTTAAAAAAAAAAAACATTACTAAGGACAAGGTAGAAAGAGGGAAAGTATATACAGAGGAAAAAATAGGATGGAGGGAAATATAGAATTGGTGATTATAACTGTGAATGTGAATGGGATAAATTCTCCTATAAAATGGAATTGAATAATAGAGTGGATTAAAAAACAGAATCCTACAATATTTTGCTTATAAGAAACACATTTAACATAGAGAGACACATACAGAGTTAAGGCCAAAGACTGAAAGAGAATTTATTACACTTCAGTTGAAGTGTTAAAAAAAAAAAAAAACAGGTGTAGCAATTCTTATCTCAGATAAAGCAAAAGTAAAAATAGATCTTATTAAAAGAGAGAAGGAAGGAAAGTAGATTTTGAGAAAGGGAACTTTAAACAATGAAGTAGCACCTATAGTAAATGTGTATGCACCAAATGGTAGAGCAACCAAATTCCTAGAGAATATTTTAAGCCAGTTACAAGAAGAAATGGACAGCAAGACTATACTAGTGGGGGATTTCAACCTTCCATTCTCAGAATAAAACAAATCTAGCTAAAAAATGAACAATAAAGAAACTAGGAAGGGTAATAGAATCCAAGAAAATCTCGATATGATCAATAGAACTATGGAGAAAATTGAATAGGGACAAAAAGGAATGCATCTTTTTTTTTTTTTTTTGCTTTTTGGTGAGGCAATTGGGGTTAAATGACTTGCCCAGGGTCACACAGCTAGGGAATATTAAGTGTCTGAGACCAAATTTGAACTCAGGTCCTCCTGACTTCAGGGCTGGTGCTCTATCCACTGCGCCACCTAGCTGCCCCAATGCATCTTTTTCTAGGCAGTATATAGCACCTACACAAAAATTGACCATGTATTAGGGCATAAAAATCTTACAATAATATGCAGAAAGGAAAAATCGCAAATGCTTCCTTTTCATAACCCAATGTAATAAAAAATATATTCAATAAAGGTGAAGGGAAAGATAGACCAAAATCCCATTGGAAATTAAATAACCTAATTTTAAAAATGAGTGGGTCAAACAACTAATCAGAAACAATTCATAATTTCATCCAAGAAAATGACAACAATGAGACAACATACCAAAATCTGTGGGATGCAGTCCAAGCAATTCTTAGGGAAAATTTTATATCTCTAAATAGCTATATTTATAATGAATAACATAGAGAAAGAGAAGATCAATGAATTAGGCATACAACTAAATCATTAGGAAAAAACATATTAAAAAACCCCAATTAAATAAGAAACTAGTAATTTGGAAATACAAAGGAGAGATTAATAAAATTGAAATTAAGAAAATTATTGAACTAATAAATAAAACTAAGAGATGGTTTAGTGAAAAAAAGACAATAAAATAGATAAATCTTTGGTTAATTTGAATAGAATAAGGGGAAAAAAAACAAATTACCAGTATCAAAAATGAAAAGGATGAACTTAATTCCAATGACAAAGAAATTACAGCAATAATTAGGAGCTATTTTGCCCAACTGTATAGCAGCAAGTCTGACAAGCTAACTGAAATACATGAATATTCACAAAAATATAAATTACTCACATTATCAGAAGGGGAAATACATTATTTAAATACTCCCATTTTAGAAAAGAAGAAATGAAAAAACCATTAATGAACTCCCTAAGAAAAAATCTCTAGGGTCCTGATAGCTTCACATGTGAATTCCATCAAACATTTGAAGAATAATTAATTCCAATATTATATAAAGTATTTGCAAAAATAGTTAAAGGTGTGCTGCCAAATTCCTACTATGACACAAATAAGGCACTGCTGCCAGTAAAAGCCAAAATAGAGAAAGAAAATTATAAACCAATCTCACTAATGAATATTGATGCAAAACTTTTAAATAAAATATTATTAATGAGACTACAGCAACTTATCAGCAGGATAATATACTATGATCAAGTGGGATTTATACCAAGAACGCAGGGCTAATTCAATATCAGGAAAAGCATTACCATAATTGACCATATCAGTAACAAAACCGACAGAAATCATATGATAATCTCAATAGATGCAGAAAAAGGTTTGACAAAATATAGCAACCATTCATATAAAAAACACTAGAGAGTATAGGGATAAAGGGAGTTTTCTTTAAAATAATAAGCAGTAAAAATGTTTGTGGCAGCCCCTTTTGTACTGTCTAGAAACTGGAAACTGAAGGGATGCCCATCAATTGGAGAATAGCTGAATAAATTATGGTACACGAATGTTATGGAATATTATTGTTTTATAAGAAACGACCAGCAGGATAATTTCAGAGAAGCCTGGAGAGATTTGCATGAACTGATGTTGAGTGAAATGAGCATAACCAAGAGATCCTCATATGTGGCAACAAGACTATATGATGATCAATTCTAATGGACATGGCTCTCTTCAACAATGAAATGTTTCAAACCAGTTCCAGCTGTTCAGTGATGAACAAAGCCATATACACACCCAGAGAGAGGAATATGAATGTGGACCACAGCATAATATTTTCATGCTTTCAAATGATGTTTGCTTGCATTATGTTTCCCTTCTCAGATTTTTTTTTTGTAGATCTGACTTTTCTTGCACAGCAAGATAACTGTAAAAATGTGTATACACATATTCAATTTGTCAAGTATTTTAACATAATTAACATGTAGTAGACTTCCTGCCATCTAGGGGAAGGGTGGGGGCTAGGGGGAAAAATTTGTAACAGAAAGCTTTGCAAGGGTCAATGTTGAAAAATTACCCCTACATATGTTTTGCAAATTAAAAGCTTTAATAAAATAAAATAATAAGCAGCATTTATATAAAAACAACAGCAAACTTTATTTGTAAAGGAGAGAAGCTGGGCACATTCCCAGTAAGATCAGAGGTTAAACAAGGGTGCCCATTATCCATCTTTGCAGATGATATGATGATATACTTAGAGAATCCTAGAAAATCATCCAAAATTTGTTGGAAAAAATTCACAGGTTTAGCAAAGTTGCAAGATATAAAATAAACCCACATATATCATCAGAATTTCTACATATTACTGATAAAGCCCATCAGCAACAGATAGAAAGAAATTCCATTTAAAACTACTGTAGACAAAATAAAATACTCGGGGGGCCTATCTGCCAAGACAAACTCAAGAATTATTGCAACACAATTACAAAATACTTTTCACACAAATAAAGTCATTTGTAAATAGTGGGAAAAAAATCAATTGATATCAAGTGATAGGCTGAGCTAGTATAATAAAAATGACAATCCTGCCTAAATTGGTCTACTTGTTCAATGCCACACAAATCAAACTGCCAAAAAATTATTTCATAGAACTAGAAAAAACAACCAAAAAAATTCATCTTGGACCAAAAAATCAAGAAAATAAAAGGAATTAAAAAAAAAAAAAAAGCAAATGAACATGGCCTATCTGTACCAGATCTAATACCAGCAGCAGTCATCAAAAACATTTGGTACTGGCTAAGAAGTAGAGTGGGGATAAGTGGAATAGATTAGAAAGATAGATCACAATAATCAAGACCTATAGCAACCCAGTGTTTAATAAACCCACAAATTCTAGCTTTTGGAATAACAACTCACTATTTGACAAAAATCTCTGGGAAAACTGGAAAATAATACGTCAGAACTCAGGATAGACTTACATCTCACACCACATACCAAAGTAAGGTCAAAATGGGTACCTAATTTGGATTTAACGGATGATGCCATAAACAAACAAAGAAACCATGGGATAATTTACCTATCAGATCTTTGGAAAAGGGAGGAATTTATGAACAAATAATAATTAGAGAATCTTATGAAAGGCAAAATGGACAATTTTGATTCCATTGAATTGAAAAGGTTTTTAACAAGCAAAACCAAAACAACCAAGATTTAAAGAAAAGTATAAAGCTAGGAAAAAATCTTTACTGTCAATGTTTCTAATAAAGGACTCATTTCTAAAATATATAAAGAACTGTCTCAAATTTATAAGAATACAAGTCATTCCTCAATTGATAAATGGTCAAAGGATATGAACAGCCAATTTTCAGATGATGAAATTTAAGCTATCTATAGTCACATAAAAAATATTCTAAATCACCATTTATTAGAGAAATGTAAATTAAAATAACTTTGAGGTACCACCTCACAACTCTTACATTGACTAAGATGTCAGGAAAAGATAATGGTGAAAGTTGTAGGGAATATGGAAAAGCTGGGACATTAATGCATTGTTGGTGGAGTTGTGAACTGATCCAATCATTCTGAAGAGAAATATAGAACTATGCCTAAAGGGTTATAAAACTGCACATCCTTTGACCAGCAGTGACATTACTGAATCTGTATCCCAAGAAAATCATAAAGGAGGGAAAAGTTCCCATATGTACAAAAAATGTTTGTAGCAGCTCTTTTTGTGGTAGCAATGGATTGGAAAATGAGTAGATGCTTACTTGGGGAATGGCAGAACAAGCTGTGGTACATGAAGGTAATGGAATATTATTGTTCTATAAAAATGAGGAGCAATCTTATTTTAGAAAGGCCTGGAAAGATTTATATGAACTGATGTTGAGTAAAACAAATAGAACCAGGCATACACTGTTCACAATAACAGCAAGAATATGTGATAATCAACTATGAAAGACTTGGTTGTTATCAGTGGTTCAGGGATCCAAAACAATCTCAAAAAACTGGGCAAAAAAATGCCATTGACATCCAGAAAAAGAACTATGGAGATTGAATATAAATCAACACATGATATGTTCCCTTCTTTTGTCTTTTTTTTTAATCTCTCCCATGGTTTTACCCTTTTACTCTGATTTTTCTCTCCCAAAAAAATGATTTATAAAGCAATGCATATTAAAATAAATATTTAAAAAAAGCTAGCAACAAGATGACAAGCACCTGGAAGCCAAGGACCACAAGTTTGCAAAGAAAGGACTAACTGGTGATGTAAAAAATAGAAAAGTTTAAAACTTTTCCTGCTGATCAAGTTTATGAGTATTTGCTTTACTTCTAATTTGTGTGTCAGAGAGGCCCAGATTGTGAGGTTGGGAGGGTAATTATATCAAAAATAAAATTTAATAAGGAGATACATAGCAATATAATAGAAATGCATAAGTATTACAGTACCATGCAGTACTATGTAGTCAAGTTGAAAGAACACTAGACTTGTAATCAGAAGACCATCAGATTCTGTCATTGACTAGTAATGTAACCCTGAATAATTCACACAATCTCTATGAGCCTCCATTTCTTTATTTGTAAAACAGGGGAAATCATATTGGAAACACATTTCTAAATTTGTCTTTAAATGTCCAATGATCTTAGATATGGAAAAGAATTTAAAATCAAGTCCAAATCTATCATTTTATAGATGAGGGGAAGTGTGACCCAGAAAACAGAATTGACTTCTAAGATAATTCCCTCAATAAGTAGCAGAGCAGAATTTGAACATAAATCATGACAATAGATATTAAAATCTTTTGAAAATTATAAAATTTGATATAAATGTGAGGTATGAAAGCATAGATGGCATGCTTATCAAATTTCCACATGACACAAAACTTACAAGGATAGCTAACATATTGGATGACTGTCAGGATCCAAAATGGTCTTGGCAGGCTAGAAAGATAGGCTACATCTCAAATAAGAAATGTAATATAGGGATCAAGAAAAAAGGCATATATTCACATTTCAATTTATCTACTGTGCCAGTTGAGAATTGAGAAGCTTTTGGTACATGTATTCATACCAAATTAAAAAAAAATAAAATAAAAGCATGACCTTCATGTACCCTTCTATACAATGACAATCCTTGCTGTTCTTCAAATAAGACATTTCATCTTGTTTTTTCACCGGTTATCCCCCATGCTTGATATTCTTGCTTTCCCATTTTTCCCCTAGCTTCTTTCAAGTCACAACTAAAGTTCTACGTCTTCCTTAATATAATACCTTTCCTCTTTTGAGTATTTTTAATGTATCTGATTTACCTTTTCATTGTATATGGTAATTTGCATGTAGTCTCCCTCATTAGATTATTAATTTTTTGAGAGTAGGGTATATTTTTATCACTGTTGGTTTTCATGTGTTTTTTTCCCCTATTTCTTTTTTTTTTTCTTAGTGCTTAGTACAGTGTCTATCACATCATAGGTATTTAATACATGTTTGTTGACTTGGCTTCCCTTCTAAATGTTTTAATTGCACATAAAATAATGTGGGAATCACAAAATCAAACACTTTCACAGGCTGTATAATCACTGGAATAAATAAAGTGACAAACTTACTGTCCTCTATTCTGGTCAAAATCCAGTTGTAGTACTTTGCTATTTGGAGGACACCACATTTATGGAAGAATATTAATAAATAGGAGCCCATTCAGAGAAGAACAATCAAGATGGTGGGAAGACTTAAGACTATGCAAAATGAAGAGCTATGAAATAATGATGTTCACTATCCTGGAGAAAAAAAAATTGGTAGAATGTATCGGATGTCTTCAACTATTTGAAGCGCTGTTATATAAAAAAAAGGAAGTTTGATTGTTCTTCTTGACCATTGCAAGCAAGAAAGAAAGGAGGGAAAGAAAGAAAGAAAGAAACAAAGAAAGAAAGAGAGTAAGAAAGAAAGGAAGGAAGGAAAAGGAAGGAAGGAAGGAAGGAAGGAAGGAAGGAAGGAAGGAAGGAAG
>JAJPUD010008322.1:10022-23625 GCA_023553655.1 Myrmecobius fasciatus
AAGGAAGGAAGGAAGGAAGGAAGGAAGGAAGGAAGGAAGGAAGGAAGGAAGGAAGGAAGGAAGGAAAGAAGGAAGGAAGGAAGGAAGGAAGAAGGAAGGAGGAAGGAAGGAAGAAGGAAAGAAGGAAGGAAGAAAGGGAGTCAGGAAGTAAAGGAGGAAAGGAAGGAGGAAGGAAATAAGGGAGGGAAGGAAGGAGAGAGGGAAGAAAGGAGGGAAGAAAGGAAGAAAGAAAAGGAAAGAAGAGAAAGGAAAAAAAAAACCTTGCCAAAATTAGAGCTATTCAAAAATAGAATTTTTTTTTTTTTTGGAGGACAGTGAATTTCACCTCAGTACAGTGAGCTTGATTCCCATGTGTTGGGTTTGTTGAATATACAAATGTATTGGACTGTGGACTTCACCAGAAGTCCTATGAGATTCCAATTAACTCCAAATCTCTGATCTCTAAAGGCACTTCTAACTTTAACATCTTTAACATTATAAAATCTCTTATTAGACTAAAATAGAAGTTAGGTGATCATTTATCAGATAAATTTTAGAGATTTGTACTCATATATAGATAGACCTGCCTCTGCTAACCCTGAGATTCAATTATTACATAATTCTAGATAGTGGCTATTTATCCTTTTATCAGGAGATATAATTTGCTGATATATTTATCAGATACCCATAAAAATCAGTGTTTTACAGAAAGGTGTTACCCAGTAAACAGGTTCCCAGTTGCCATAGAATTTTATGAGAAAGCAAGTACATATTTTTATGAGGCAGCTTGCTTGCATCATAAATTTTAATGGGCTTTTGCATAGGGAAAATATGATTCTGACACTGTATAATGTATACCAAGACATAGAAGAGTACTAAATAATACAGCTAATATGGTGATAAGGGACTCCTCCCTGCCAGTTTTATTATATGTCTTAGTAAAGCCTTTTGGTGAAGATGTGATCCTACACACACTTTTCTCACCATGGATCAAATATGCAGTTTGGATTTTAAAAATAATATTTTCTGTAGCAAGGATATAACTAATGGTCCCCAGTTTTAGGCGATTAGAAGCTAATTCTTTGATCTGCCATTTAGTCATTAAAACACCGAGAAAAAATAATTAAAAAAAAATTCTAACAAAATTGCTGATCTGAGTTTTGTACACTTAGCAAAAACAATCTCATAAAACAAAAGAGAAACTTCAAAACTTCTGTAGACATTTCATCATGAACTTATCCCTGTATTGATTAAATGCCAGATATGGAGCTTGAAATTATAGAGATTACAGAATGGGATTGGTTTCATTAAATACTCCAACAAAAACAAAACACAAACCTCATACACTAAGGTGTGCTAATGTGCAAATATTCTTAATATATGAACTATATTACCTATAGTCGTAGACTTTTTTTAAGATCTTGGTTAGATCTTTAGTATCATATTATTTTAGGTCAGATCTCTTTTGGGTCCTTATTTTGATCTTGATGATTAGAAAATAGCAGTGAACACTGGTGTTTGACCATATCCATCACAATGCTCAATAGGAAAATTGAAAGATATTGGTTTTACTCATAAATCAGTCAAATGCTTTCCTCCTATTTTTGCTTCCCAAATTAAGAAGAAAAAAAGAAATATTATTATGCTTTGGAAACTGAGATAATTTATACTACTCACTATTACTTAAACACATTTTATGATTATGTCTAATATTAGTAATCATTTTCATTCACTCATTTATTAATTTACTTTCATACTCATAGTCATTTATATATATCTTTATTAAATGTTGACTAGATATTAGAAACATATAGTTACAATATTATAGACCCTGTGCTACCATACTTTCTACTGAGAATAGAGCAAAGGGGTGATACAATATACACACAGGTTAAATATAAAAATATCATGAGATGGAGAAGTCAAGAAAGGTGCTCTAAGAAATTTGAAAGTAGCACAAATTATTTTTTTGTGTTTTTTCCTAGTAAATTTATTTAATTTTAATACACATTCCTTTATGTATCATATTAGGAGAGAAAAATCAGAGCAAAAGGGAAAAACCATGGGGGAGATTTTTTTTTTAAAGAAACAGGAAAAAGAAGTGAACATAGCCTGTGTTGACTTATACTCAATCTCCTTGGTTCTTTTTCTGGGTGTAGATGGCATTTTCTGTCCAAAGTCTATTGGGATTGTTTTGGATCTCTGAGCTAAGGAGAAGAATTTCATAGTTGATTATTTCACATTCTTGCTGTTATTGTGTGCAATGTATTCTTGGCTCTACTTGTTTCACTCAACATCAATTCGTTTAAATCTTTCCAGACCTTTCTATAATCAGCTTGGTCATTATTTTTATAGAATAACAATATTCCATTACCTTCATATACCACACCTTTTAAGCCATTCCCCAATTGATGGGCAAGTTTACTCATTTTTCAATTCTTTGTTATCACAAAAAAGAGCTGCTACAAACACTTTTGCACATATGAGACCTTTTCCTTTCTTTATGATTTCCTTGGCATACAGACTCAACAATGACACTGCTGGGTCAAAGGGCTACCACTAATTCATTAAGCTTACAATGATCATTGAAGACAGCAATTGAGCTATGCTTTAAAGAGAGAGTGATTCTTCATTAATTTTTTTTAATAAGGCTTCCATTAAAATTCTTATACATAAGATGCCAGCTTCACTTCATTATTTTTTTTTTTAACAAGGACAGAGTGATTCTTAAAGTGATTCATTCATTAAAGAGATAAAGAGGAAGTACATAGCAAGTATAAATCAGGGATTACATGAATGTCAAAATGGGAAGGGGAGATAGCACATTGAGTTCAAGAAATAATAGACTATAGCATAGAAAACCTACATGAAGTAATGGGAAATTTCTGAGAAGGCAGATTATAGTCAAGGGTCTTAGGGTCTTATATGTTAAGCTAAGAAGTTTTTATTTTATCCTAGGGAAAATAAGAAACCATTAAATGTAATTGAAAAAAAAAAGGTGTCATAATAAGAGTTGTTTATTAGGAAGATATTTTTCTCCTAAAATATTCAAAAATTATGTATCATATTTGGAAAAAAATCTAAGGATAAAATATATTTAATGTCATTTATTTAACTCTAAGATTTTTAATCTTAAAGTTTCCTCTGTATGCCTGTATGTTGGATAGCCATTATTGTAATATACCAACATTCCTCATACCTTTGTCTCTTCCTGATGAAATTCATTCTTTGATTTATTCATTAATTTATATATATATATATGTATAAATGTATGTATGTATGTATGTATTCCCTCCTGTATGCAGAACACTTTGATGCTGCTTCTTCAAGTCTAATTTCAAATGCTGCCTCCTCTGTGAAACTTTCTGTCATCATCCCAACCAGAAATGATGACTATATCTCTAATTTCATTCTTGTCATCTATCTTATCCTGCTCATCCTGGATAACTACTTTCCATGTTTTCCTACAATTTTTCATTATGAATACACGTAATTTGTTGGAGTTCTTCCTCTTATTTTCTTAGTAGTCCTTTAGTAGCTCTTCAGTAATTGGCATTATACATAGGTGGTGCATCTGTTGTTGTCTTTCTTCATGAGGGGTAAAAGTTCTGAAAAGATGAAAAATCTTCCAGTGCTAGGGAAAATTTGGGGGGGGATAATTTTTCTAATTTGGAGCAGTCAAATAATAGGAATCTTGTTTAATATCTAATTATTCCAGCTATTAGGGAAGACAAAGACACTGAACTTTTTAAATAAAAATGCCACACACTTAGAAACCAGTGGAGATCATTGAAAACTTGCAAAAAAAGTCAGTTTTTTTCATTCCATGTAGCAATTAGACAGCTGCATTTTTCACAAGCTAAAATTGATACCATGAACATTGTGCCAGAATGGCATGAGCTAGAAATAGACTTTGAACAAGAGAGTCATCCAAAATGCCCCTGATAGGGTAATGTAAGTAACAACCCAGAAGAGATTTTGGCTGAGCACAATCTATGGGCAAAATTTAAAAGAAAAAAACAAACATAAGACTGTTTTTTTTTTTTAAGATCTTTTGATTATTTTACTTTTCTGAAGTTGTCATGATTTTAACCATTGAGTTTTTCTATAAAATACCCCATGGAGATGAGGGTCTATATATAGTTTCTTTTCTTGAGTTATTCCATAGGATTCATGTTTTCCTGTTGAATTTAGAAAAAGGCAGGAATATATTATAATAGAAAGAGTCCTAGGAATTAAGTTGAGAAAGACAAATCTTCAAACTTGTCTTCCATAACTAGGTGTTTAAATAAAAGCAAAATATAAGCATGAAATTTGTCAAGACTTATTCAAAGTGAAATTAGAAGCAGAAGAATAATATGTAGCATAAATGATAAAGGAATCTGAATTCTGGGTAAATAATAAAAGTCCCAGAAAAACAGATATAAAAAACAATAATAGCTCTTATGGTAGAAAGAAGGCTACTAAAAGTACAGAATTTCAAATAGATTTATACATGGCCACTATATCCAATGGTTTTCCTCAGTTGTATACTAGGAAAAAATATATATACATATATATTTCTTAATTGTATGAGAATCAAATGAGATGATCTCAAATAATATGTAAAGTATAAAGTGCTCAGGACAGTGCAAAGCACATAGTAGGCACTTAATATAGCTCCCTTCTCTAATTTTAAGGGAAGTTTAAATTTCAGAGTTTAGAATTAAAGGTATTATTCAAGACATTGTGTGTGTGTATGTTATAAAACTAAAAGTCATCAATAAGACTTCATTTAGTCGGGGGGGGGGGTATTAACACTTATCAGCTGCATGACTATGCGTCTCTTTGAGTTTTCCCATTAATAAAATTGGAATAATGGTTATATCTCAAAGCTGTTTTAAAGCATAAACAAGAAAATGCCTAAAAAGTAGTCACTTTGTAACTCTGGGCCTGAGTCAGGAAAATCTAAATTCAAATCTAGTCTCAGATACTTATTAGCTATGTGACTCTGGGCAAGTTTCCCCAACAATAAAATGGGCATAACAAAAGAAACTAATTTACAGAGTTGTTTTAAAGATGAAACAAGATACTCTTTAAAAAGCTTCTAGCACAGTGCCTTGTTCACTATGGGTATTTAATAAATGCTAGTTTTCTTTCCTCCCTAATATCATTCAACAAATTCTAAACTTCAAAAATTCTATGATATTTGTGTTTTTTAATAAGTCTTTTATGGCTTTCTTTTATAGTGAACAAGACTTTGGAAGCCGATCTCATAAAGTGTAGATTTAAATACTATTTCTAATACTTTCTAGACAAGTGACTTTTGAAATGTCACCTATTCTCTTACAAAATCAATTTCTTCATCTGTAAAATAGGATGAATTATAAATGATTGTTTTAGAAATTTAAATAATATATTATAAATATTTTGCAATCATCAAATCACTACATAAATCAGTTTTATGTAGTTTTCTCAAAATATTAATGTCTGAATAAACCATTTAATCAAATAATATTTTTAAGCTTCCTACTGAGTATAGGCACTGTGATAGGCATTAAGGATGCACATAGAAAGAATGAAGCAATTTTGACTCTCAAGGAGATCTTGAATCTTTGATAGACCTACCAGAATGTCATCAATATTCTGAATATTTTAATACAAAGTCATCAAGATGTAAAAACAAGACTTTAGATTCATTTATCTCAAACAGTTTGAAGTTGACAGATGAAAGAAGAATCAAACTTTTATTTTCTAATTTTGGGGCGCATACAGAGGTGAAACTAGAGAAAGTTCTCTTTTTTGGCCCTCCAGTTTTATACCACCAACAAATTACTGTTCATCTAAAACTAGATATCATATTGCATCCTGAAATCAGTATGTTCAAAATAAAAATTGAATTATCTTCCCCAGAAGCATGATCATCTCTCCCTCCTCCAAACTTTTTTTTTAAATTTCTGATATTCTAACAAAAACAATCATAGCATTAGAGTTCGAAAGAGATCTTTGCAATCACCTAAGCCAATATACATCTGATAATACTTTAATCTTTTTGTCTAGTTTTGACTGAAGATTTTGAGCAACTAAGATTCTCAGCTCTGAAAGAAGTCCATCTATCTTATTGTCAGACAACCTTAAGTGTAGGAAGGAGGCCTGGTTCTAGAATCAAGAAGTACTGAATTCAAATTTCAGTATTCTTCTCTTAATACCCACATTTAGAATCATTTGTTATCTTAAAAGCTCAAGTCAAGTGAAATTTTTTATTGTAATCCTTTTCTTAGCTGATAGTGAATCAGATGACCAAGTCTGTAACTTTTCTTTTTGCATGTGGAATCCCTTTCCTCCTCATAGAATATAAGCTCCTTAAAGGAAGAAATGTTTCCAATTTTTTTTGGAGGGGGTGTATCCAGTCTAGCATAGTTTTGAACATAATGAATACTAAATAAATATGTGTTGATTTGAATTATCTAATTCCAGCTCCATACAAGGGGTAAGTTTGGAAGAAAAGAAACAAATATTTATTAAATGCTTACATTGTGCCAGACACTATGCTATACATTTTATAAATATTTTCCAATTTTAATCCTCACAACAACCTAGCTATGTGCTTTGGTGGTCATCATATTATAGTTGAGGAAACTGAGGTAAACAGTTGAGATGACTTGCCCATAGTAACATAAGCACTGATAAGGGTCTAAGGTAAATTTGAATTCAGGACTTCTTTATTCCAGATCCAGGATTCTGCCCTACACTTAAGGTTGTCTGGCAAGAAGATATATGGACTTCTTTCACAGCTAGGAAATCTTAATAACTCAAAATCTTCAGTCAAAACTAGATGAAAAGATTAATGTATCAGATGTGAATTGACCTAGATGATCTCAAAGATCTCTTCCAACTCTAATGTTATGATTGTATTTGTTAGAGAAAAATTCTAAGTTTCAGAATAAATGTAAGATCTTTCTGGTCTGGAACTAGGCCTTCCCCCACCCCTCCCACTTTACCCTAGCATACCAACATAGCATAAATGGAGAAGCTGAGCTCAGAATTAAAGAAAAGGGGCAGAACATGGTGAGGGTAATAAATTGCCTTCAGAAAGTTGCTTTTTGTTTGTTTTTAATTTTTTTTAATACCCTTAATTGCATCAAGCTTCTTTTTAAAAACAATGACACACATCATATCTATACTTTCTTTGGGTGTTTTGACTGAAAGACAGAGAACACAGAACCTCCTGCAGTAGCAAATTTAGGGGAAATTAATGGCAAGAGTCCTACAACATGGGCAACCATGAAAGGGTCATTATCTATATCATCAGAGGAAATGGGCAAAATCACTGAAATAATAATTATAGAATTATATATGTAAAGTTGAATGGGATTTCAAGTGCCATCTAGTTCTATCTCTTCATTTTAAAGAAGAGGGAACAGAGATCCAGGGAAGTTAAATGTGCAATCCAAGGTCAAATACAAATATACGTCATAAACATCAGGGGTCAGATTTGAAGCTATGGTTCAAGCAATGGTTTTCTTCCCAATATATCACGAAAGCCCTCCTTTGCCTTAGAGTATCCAAAAGCAACTGATAATATCTTGCACACACTAAGTACCTAAATGTTTATTGAATTGAAATGTAATTACATTAAAGAGAAAATACTTAAAGCTGCTTCAGAGATACTCACTAGTTGTGAATATATATATATATATGTATATATACATATATATTATACATACATACCATGAATCGATGGAAGAGTTCTTTGATTTATTTCATATGCGAGCTAAATATGTCAAGAACCAGAATATTCCAATGCCAGCAAAGTGTTCATTAAAAGACTACTGTGTACAATAATACTTATATTGAATATATATATTTTTTCCCTTAGTACAGACATGGCAAAAAATAATGTGACGTAGCTCTTTGGAGTCAACTAAAGATATTACCTTTTGCTAAAGAAGAGATTTATGTATTAAATATTTAGAGGAAGAAATAGCAAATTTTAGTTATGATGTTATTTGGTTTTTCTTCAGGAGAAGCTCAGAATAAATGTCTTGATAGGGGCAGACCGTCAGAGACTTTATCTTCTTCTAATGTATATTAGGCAATCCTGGAGACAGAATAACTACATGATGGAACAATTGGGGCTACATGTCATATGTTAACACAGGCCCTCTTTTCTTGAAATCTCAGGGAAAAAAATGCATCCAGCATGTTGCATGACAAAAACTCCATTAGTGTTTTATTATAAAGATGATGCAGTGATTACTCAGACATTTCATCAAGTTCTTTGCATTGCCCCATTTTGAGCAATGTCTTAATAATATATGTAATAGCATTTTACCTGTAGTAGTAATATTATTGATCTCATGCCATTAAGGTTTGCAGCATTTTTAAAACCCATTACCTACTCCTGTATTAGCTCTGCCTGGCAAACGCACATCACTTTCTCTGTTAAAGTTTGGCAGACAACAACACACAAAAAAGCAATTCTACCTGCTACAGTGTCTGTCTGACTACTTGATAATGTCAATCAATAAGTGAATTTGTTTTCCCACAGTCTCTGGAAAACAAGATGTCTGCTGCTGATTCAGATGCAAACAAAAAGTAGCCTGGCAGAGGATATTTCAGCAGTCATGATAGAACAATGAGGATAATATATTACACTTTGTAGAATCAACCTTACTTTCCTTATTGGTGGTATACAGGACGGTGGAAGGATGACTGACCATAGAGCTAAAGGACTCAAATTATAGTCTAAACTTTACTTCTAAGCAAATTGGAAGTGATATAAGAATCTTTTCAGCTAGTCTAGACAATATACCCAAAGGGGGGCCATCTGGGTTCTTATGTTTATTATGAAGAACAGTGATTATCTCTCAAGAAAGTTGGATCTGTTTTTAGATAGTTCTAGTTATTAGGAAATTTGTGTTTGGTTGTTTTCTTCAATCAAAAAGATTTCTGTGCATACTGTCCCTATTTCTGCTATCTTTTCATGTTTAATTTATCTTCTATTTGTTAGCTATTCAAATACTTGCAGATAGCAATCATGAAAACATATATGAAAGAGTAAATGATGGTACTACTAAGAGAAATGATTATGAGGATTAGGGGATTTTGGATTTTTCACATGTACATATCTTATGAAGGTTAGAAAAGTCATTTTGCATCTATTATTTCAATTCATCTTTATAGCAAAGATGTGGAGACAATGCTATCATAACCACTATTTTGAAGATAAAGAAATAATTGTCCATGAACCCTAGTTACTAAGTGTAAAGCAGGAATTAAGGCTAAGTCTTCCTGAATTTAATTCTAATTATATCCATAATGCAATGCTTCCTTGAAGGTGAGGTAATATTGGATATAAAATGACAATTCCTTCAGATGATTTTGAAGTAATTGTGAGATTTCAACAGTTATTTTACTTCCATAAAGCTCAATTTATTCATCTTTCAAATAAGAGAGTTCATTCAGCTGACCTTTAACTCTCCTTTCTAATTTTAAGTTCTATGTTTCTATGAAATGTAAAACAGGTAAATCTTAAAATGAATCATGGCTCATGTTCATATACTATCTTACTTTTTACAAAGGCTTTTACCTTTATTTTTTCATGTGTTTCATGAGTTATCACTCATGGATACTTTGTTACCATGGACCAATATCATTATTGCTATTATCTAAAAGAGGTACTTCTTTTTACTCAAAGATATAATGTAATTTAGCCTGGGCCAATAAAATTAAAGAGATCTGAAATTCAAATTTATTATTTTATAAATTTAGTCTCTTTATTATCAAATCCTATGCTCTTTTTAAAAAATCTTCATCCTTCTTAAACTTTTTGCAACCTTTTATACTGCTAAACATATTTTCCTACTAGATACTTTGTATTCTAGCTTATAGTAACACCCCTCTCCCCTGCATCTTCTATCTGTCTAATTCCAGGTCTGTCTTCTAAGGCTATTTCTTGGACTTCTTGTTCTCTTCTATACTATCCAGTGAGTTGACCTCATCAGAACTTATGTGTTCATTTCTGATCTTAGTACAGATATCTGTTTAATGATAATTTATTTTCTTACTTTGAAGGTCAGATCTTGAAGTAAGTAAATCCTATGGTATATCGACTCCTATTTGGAGAATAATGAATTCTGGGTGTTAGAGCTGTCACATCTTTTGTGATATTGGCAGGTAGCATGGGTATCTTAGATTTCACTATATCTACAATGAGAAGGATTCAGTGATCTCTAAGGGTTTTTTTTGTTTGTTTGTTTGTTTTTGTCTGCTTTCTTTAAGCTTTATGGTAACAGAAGATTTCTAATCCTTATCTTGCAAATGGAGCCATTTCTAAAAAGTGATTCAGTAGTTGGAATCTATCACTTCGGAACAGATTGGATTTGGATGCTTATTTTCCTTGTGGAATGTGCTACTAAGAAGAAATGAAGAAAATATAGGGCCTAAGCCAATAGATCTGAATGGCACCTCTACAATATAATTAACTCTTTTCTTCATCCTAACGTCCTACATCCTCAAATCTCAAAGATATTCCTACTAAAGCCAGAAATCTTATTAGAATTTTATAAATACTTGTAAGAATCTTTTAATACAGGGGTCGATAAGGTAAGATTGTAACTTCTACAAAGGAACTCTAATAAATCTTCCCCAGTAGCATTTTCTGGCATCTATTTTTTTTTAAATAGAAGTATACACACATATGTATATATGCATATACATATATATAACATATATAAATATACACACATATATACATACACATATATTGAATATGAAAAAGTATAGCATTTTTAAAGTATTGAAAACCCAAATTTGTTAAGTTTCAAAGATAAGTTTACAACTCAGATCTTGCTTAAGTTATGTGATTCTCTTAATATTAATTGTTTTCTAGCAGATAATTTGATTTCTGATAAACTCCATGATAAGTAGTAACGATGACTAGTGTAGCCTAACTGTAAAAACATGCTGACAATAACATGGAATTTGCTATTGATATGGATACCTTGTTTCTATTAGATTCTCATTTAATGCTTTGCTATAGAAAACAAGCCGAATGGATTTTAAAAGGTCAAATTCTCAAAGGACAAGTTCTGAAATTTTCCTCCAATACATAAAAACTTTGAGTTCAGATCCTGGGATATATAATCTTCATTCCTAGAAGACTGACATCAACAGCTCATTTATAGAAGCTAAATCAAATCAAAATAAAACATTTACTTGCCATAACTTTGTACTTTGAGGGACTACAATCTGGACTCATTGTTTTTTGTTTTTTTTTTAATCTTTTTTTTTTTGACCTTTGCAAAAAAACTTTTTTTTCCCAAGCTTTTCCTTTCCTTCCCCCCACCCCCGACCCCTAGATGACAGGTTATCTAATACATGCTAGATAGGATAAATTATATGACAAATACAATACATGTATACATATCTATACAGTTATCTTACTGCACAAGAAACATCAGATCTAGAAAGAGAAGAAGAAAAAAAACAACCTAAGAAGGAAAACAGAATGCATGGAAATATTCACAGAAAGCGTTAAAATGCTGTGTTGTGGTTCACTCTCAGTTCCCACAGGCCTCTCTCTGGATGTATATGACTATCTTCATCGCAGCACAACTGGTTTGAATCACATCATTGTTGAAGAGAACCATGTCCATCAAAATTGATCATCGTATAGTCTTGTTGCTGTGTATAATGTTCTCCTGGTTCTGCTGATTTCACTCAGCATCAGTTCATGCAAGTCTCTCCAATCCTCTCTGAAATCCTCCTCTTGGTCATTTCTTACAGAACAATAATATTCCATAACATTCATATACCATAATTTATTCAGCCATTCTCCAATTGATGGGCATCTTTTCAATTTCCAGTTACTTGCCACTACAAAAAGGGCTGCCACAAACATTTTTGCACATGTGGGTCCCTTTCCCTCCTTTAAAATCTCTTTGGGATATAGGCCCAGTAGAAACACTGCTGGGTCAAAGGGTATGCACTGTTTGATAACTTTTTGAGCATAGTTCCAAATTGCTCTCTAGAATGGTTGGATCCGTTCACAGTTCCACCAACAATGTATCAGTGTCCCAGTTTTCCCACATCCCCTCCAACAGCTATCATTATCATTTCCTGTCATTTTAGCCAATGGACTCATTGTTTTAATAATAAGTAGTAGTAATTATTTCACCATCAGAGCTGCTTAGATTCTAAAGCCAACATCAAATAGAAGAAGGGAGGGAAAAGACAAGATTAAGGACAAGAATGAGAAAGAGCAGAGAAGAAGAAAGGAAGGGGGAAAAGAAGGACATGTAAAGAGGAGGAAGAGATGAAAGGAGGAAAAAAGGGAGGAAAGGAAGGGAAGAAGGAAGAGAGAAAAGAAAGGGGGAAGGAAGAAATTCACACAAATTTCTATGTATTCCTGACAAAGCATATCAGCAAAAGAAAAATTCCATTTAAAATTACTGTAGATAAAATAAAATACTTGGGGATCAAACTGCCAAGACAAATGCAAAAACTATATGAACACAATTACAAAACACTTCTCACATATAAAATCAGATCTAAACAATTGGAAAAATATCAATTGTTCATTACTAGGCCAAGCAAATATAACAAAAATGACAATTCTGCCTAAATTGGTCTACTTGTTCATAGCCATAGCAATCAAACTACCAAACATTATTATTTTTTTTTAATTTTTTATTTTATTTGCATAACATATGTGTGGGTAATTCTTCAACAATAACCCTTACATAGCTTTCCGTTACAAATTTTTCCCCCCAACTCCCCACCCCTCCCCTAGATGGCAGGATATCCACTACATGTTAATTATGTTAAAATATTGGCAAATCGAATATATGTATACATATTTCCAAACTTATCATTGGTGTGCAAGAAAAATCTTATCTACACAAACGATATATCAGATAAAGGAAACACAATGTAAGCAAACATCAATCAAGGAGTATGAAAATGTTATGTTGTGGTCCACATTTCGCATCCCTCTCTCTGGGTGTATATGGCTTTCTTCAGTGAACATTTGGAGGTGGTTTGAAACATTTCATTGTTGAAGAGAGCCATGTCCATCAGAATTGATCGTCATATAGTACTGTTGTTGCCGTGTATAATGATCTCCTGGTTCTGCTCATTTCACTCAGCATCAGTTCATGTAAGTCTCTCCAGGCCTCTCTGAAATCATCTTGCTGGTCATTTCTTACAGAACAATAATATTCCATAACATTCATATACCATAATTTATTCAGCCATTCTCCAATTGAAGGGCATCTATTCAATTTCCAGTTTCTAGCCACTACAAAAAGGGCTGCCACAAACATTCTTGCACATGTGGGGCCTTTTCCTTCCTTTATGATTTCTTTGGGATATAAGCCCAATAGAAATGCTGCTGGGTCAAAGTGTATGCACAGTTTGATAACTTTTTGAGCATAGCTCCAAATTGTTCTCCAGAATGGCTGTATCCGTTCACAGCTCCACCAACAATGCATCAGTGTCCCAGCCCTCCCACAACCCCTCCAACATTCATCATTAACTTTTCCTGTCATTTTAGCCAATCTGACAGGTGTGAAGTGGTATCTCAGGGTTGTCTTGATTTACATTTCTCTGATCAATAGTGATTTGGAGCACCTTTTCATAT